>OU015493.1:8002793-8227793 GCA_907164885.2 Dolomedes plantarius
TAAGTAAATTATAAGCAATCAAGTTTGTTAATAGATAAAACTTTTTAAAGAGATGTAGTAAATGAATTTATTTATAATGAAAATGTATTAAAGCTGCATAGATGAATTTTTGTGGTTTTTACATTAGTTCAATCAAGTAGCTATTTCAAAATGTAGAATACTTTTCATGACTGCATGCAATTTTTTTTTTAGCTTTAAGACATTTACCAATTACATTATTTACTTACATGTTTACAAACATGGAAGTACTTTTAGAAAAATTAAAAGGAAATATGAAAACTATATTATAATAACAATTGATGCAGCAACTGCATATTGTACGATTGTAAATTTACTGAGATAAACCCATTAAATAAAAAGATTAATAACTACATATTTTCAGTGCAAGATACATAAATACAGACAAATAAGAGATTTTGTAATTCATGGATGAATAAATCAATGGTTGTTTTAGAAGATGCACATCACATTTTAAGATTATCCCCTAGGTGCCTATAATTCCACACAAGAATATGCAGCACTCCTGGTGAATTACACATAGATATAAATCCTGTCACAAGATGATGTCATACAGAAACTATTCTAACACAAAGAAATATAACCTCAGGATAAATGACTTATTCTTAAATAATAAAAGTTATTGTAATACATCATTAGTAATCAATTTATTTCATTTTCAAATATAAGGTGTGCCCATAAAGTAACCGGACATATTAAAAGAACAAACTATAAAATAAAAAAAGTGAAAGAATAATTGCAGGGCCAGAAAGAGTGACATCTCAACTCTTGTTAAAGCCAGTTAAAACTGGTTATTTAGTCGTTTACATATCAAAACGCCATCGTAATTTTCATTTACTGAGAAGGCATTGTACAAAAAAACATTTGCTTCGGAATGGAACAACGTTCTAACATTAAATTTTGTTGCAAATTAGGTAAATCTGCTACTGTAACTTTAGAGGTGATTCGTATAGTATATAGAGATGCAACGTTGTCAAGAACACAAGTGTATGAGTGGTACAACCGCTTTAAATATGGGCGAGAAAGCATTGAAAATGAACTAAAGACAGGGCACCTTTCAACTTCAAAGAACGATGTCAAAAGCACGGATGTCAAAATCAAAGACTAATGTGATACTGATTGCATTGTTTGATTAGAAAGGACTTATTCACCACGAATTTGTTCCTGAAAATCAAACAATTAATCAGTATTTTTACAAGGAGGTGCTTTTTCAACTAAGAAACAGGATAGTTAGGAAGGAACTGTTTATTCTGGGAAATGGTTTCTTTTACACGATAACGCTAGGCCCCATACAGCAATTTCTGTACAACAATATCTTGCTAAGCATTCAATTACAGTGATCAATCACTCACCATATTCTTCCAACTTGTCGCCAACTGATTTTTTCTGGCCATGAAAGGACAGAGATTTGAAAACGTCTCGGATATTAAATCAAATGTTACGCGTATTTTGCAAATGGTTAGTTCCAAAGCTTTTAAACAGTGTTTCGATGACTTGAAGAAACATTGGAAAAATTGTATAGACTCCTTTGAAGATTATTTTGAAGGAGATAAATTTATTTGAAGGTGAGTAATATTTTTCTTATTTATTAAAATTGTCTGGTTACTTTATGGGCGCACCTTGTATATATCTGATTAGGTTTTATTATGACAATCTTTCAACAATGGTTCAAGACAAAAACAAAGCTACTATAGTTGGTAAAGGTTAAATGTACTTTTACAAAAGTGTTTACAAAAAATTAAATACAGTAGATGTATTACAGCAAAACTGAAGGATTAACCTTGCATGTTTGGTCTTTAGAGCACTATGGTTATCTCTTTGCTCAAAGAAGCCTCAAAAGACTGGGACTTACAACTTAAAACCAATTTTAAACAGCTAATTAAATCCATGCAATCAGTGAGACTTGAACCCAAGACCCCAGTACTGAATGTCATTCTGCTACACAAGCTATCATTTGGCTTTCTTCTTGTGTGGACAATTTTATCTGATGTTTCTCCCATTTAGAATCCCTCCTGATTTTTGGCTATGATGAGGATCAGAACTGAGGGAGGGCAATGCTGATTTCCTCAATTTCAGCAGAAATAGACTCTATTACTAATAAGCTAACTTGAATAAAAAGATCAAATAAAGTGTGAAAATGGTAAAAATCTAAAAACAAATAATTTAGAGCTATTAAAAACTTTAAAAAAAAAAGTTAAAAACCTATTAAATGTGACATACTGCAGAAAGCAAAGTAACTATGAACTCTGGCATTTCTTGAAGAATGCTGGTTTGGGCATCTGAAGGTATTGAGGTATTGATAAATGCTTCTGTGTGTTCCAGAATAATTAGCTTCATGTAGCAAAAGATGACTACAGACCTTTCAACTGACTGTCCAACAATATCCTTTTCTAAATACAAGGTGTGCCCATAAAGTAACCGGACAATTTTTTATAAATAAGAAAAATATTACTCTCCTTCAAATAAATTTATCTCCTTCAAAATAATCGCCAAAGGAGTCTATACAAATTTTCCAACGTTTCTTCAAGTCATCGAAGCACTGTTTATAGACGTTGGAACTAACCGTTCGCAAAATATGTGTAACATTTGATTTAATATCCGAGACATTTTCAAATCTCTGTCCTTTCATGGATTTTGCATTTTTTTATTTCAAAGGACTTATTCACCGTGAATTTGTTCCTGAAAATCAAACAATTAATCAGTATTTTTACAAGGAGGTGCTTTTTCGATTAAGGAACAGGATAAGGCAAGTTAGGAAGGAACTGTTTGATTCTGGGCAATGGTTTCTTTTACATGATAATGCTAGGCCCCATACAGCAATTTCTGTACAACAATATCTTGCTAAGCATTCAATTACAGTGATCAATCACTCACCATATTCTTCCAACTTGTCGCCAACTGATTTTTTCTGGCCATGAAAGGACAGAGATTTGAAAAAGTCTCGGATATTAAATCAAACGTTACGCATATTTTGCGAACGGTTAGTTCCAATGCCTATAAACAATGTTTCAATGACTTGAAGAAACGTTGGAAAATTTGTATAGACTCCTTTGGTGATTATTTTGAAGGAGATAAATTTATTTGAAGGAGAGTCATATTTTTCTTATTTATAAAAAATTGTCCAGTTACTTTATGGGCGCACCTTGTATTTAGAAAAGGATATTGTTGGACAGTCAGTTGAAAGGTCTGTAGTCATCTTTTGCTACATGAAGCTAATTATGCTGGAACCCACAGAAGCATTTGTTAATACCTTCAGATGCCCAAACCAGCATTCTTCAAGAAATGCCAGAGTGCATAGTTACTTTGCTTTCTGCAGTGTGTCACATTTAATTGGTTTTTAACTTTTTTTTGAAGTTTTTAATAGCTCTAAATTATTTGTTTTTAGATTTTTACCATTTTCAAACTTTATTTGATCTTTTTATTCAAGTTAGCTTATTAGTAATAGACTCCTTTGGCGATTATTTTGAAGGAGATAAATTTATTTGAAGGTGAGTAATATTTTTCTTATTTATAAAAAAATGTCTGGTTACTTTATGGGTGCACCTTGTAGTTGTCTTAATGTATTTATCATTTTCTTAAATTAAAAAAAAGTTTTGCAGCAGTTTTATTACGTTTACAGCATGAAAATATTTGGAAACTTTCTAAATTTCTTTGTCAGAAGAGAAAAATAGGGGTTGCTATAGCCAATTGGCTGTATTATAGGAAAATATTACATAAAAGGAAGTATTCATTGTTCAGTTCATAAGATAAATTTACTTGGTTTCAAACGATCTTCAATGACAGAAAGTGGCACAGATGAAACTTTATCCTCGGCGGCCATGGTGAATTCCATACTGTCATCATTAATCTTGCCAGATGAAGGAACTTCAGGAAAGGAATTGAGAGCTGAATCAGAACTCTGTTGTTGAAGTTTAGGGGATGGAGGGCTTTTCAGATCACTAGCACCAAACATATGCTGCCATTCTTCATTCTAAAAGAAAACAATCAATACAATCCCTTAGGAGAGTTATAAATATCTTCAGTTAGAATATGAATCGAATGTGTGCTTTAAAAATTGTATTACTTTTCTGAACCAAATATGAATAAACTCTGTATCTGGTCTGGAACAACTACTACTTCTGAAATTAGTATACATATCAATCGGCTATCACTTAATATCTGTATTAAGTGACCAAATAAAGGTCACTTAACACATTAATATAAAGGATAATCTATTTATATGGTAATCAATTATTATGATAATATATTTAAAAAGATATTTCAAAAACATTTTAAATACTTCTAATATATGACATCAATAATAAAAATATGCAGCTATTCATAATTGTGCATTTATAACAATAAAAAATTAATTTTTTTAATAATGAAAACAAAATTGAGTAGCTGCAATTTAAACTTAGCTAACTGATTTTGAAAAGCTGTTTTCAATTTTTGACAGGCTATGTTTAGACAAGATACATAAATAAAAAAAAACCTGCTATTTTTATAATTTTGACATTAGTGTTCTTCTAAAATAAGTTTATTAAATACTTTAAAAAATATATAAATAAATAAAAAACCCTCCAAAAATTCACTACAAGTTTGTATCAAACTCTTTTATAATCTGAGGAGTATTAAAGTACCGTACTTTCCTGTATATAATCCGCAGCTCCGTATTCTCTGAAAGGCTTTTTTTTCAAGCAAAAAAAAAAATTTAAAAAAAAATAAAAATTGTTGTATAATCCACAGCGCCGTATAATCCGTGGCATTTTAAAATATTGTAAACAATAATTTTCCAGATTAATTAATTTCCTTAAAGGTGATTGATAATTCTTGGTCATGTAATTTTTGCAAGAAACTTAAGTGCTTTCATAGCATCATATGATCTTTAATATTGTCAAATTAGAAAATTTTAATCTATGATCAATCGCACAATGTGTTTTATTTATTTCAAATACCATTCCCCCCGACAACTGCAGATTTTGAAATTTTCAAAAGAAAAAAGAAAATACTACCTTGAATGATCACTAAATTTATTAATAATAATTAAAAACCTTCAAAATCTGATTCATCAGATTCAGAAATGAATAAATTCATTACATCTTTGCTTAACATATTATACGAGTCACTAGATAACGAGTCTTCATTTTTAGAGTCATTTTCATCAACAATATTGCATTTTCAAAACGAGTTTTTTATCGTAGTTTCTGAGACATCATTCCACACTTTCAAAACCCAGTTTGAGACATTTTCATATGATGCATGCTTCAATTTTCCTGTTTTTGTAAAATTCTTTTCTCCATCAGACATTCATTGTTCCCATAATTTCCCAACTTTCAATTTAAATGATCTGTTAATTCCGACGTCTAAAGGCAGTAATTTCTTTGTCAGTCCCCCAGGTATTATTGCGATTTTTACAAATGCGGACTTCAAGGCATTTTTAACATTCTCACTGAGATGTGCTTTCATCGAGTCCATAATTAGAAAATCTTTAGGATGAAAAAATGAAATTTTTCATTTTTGCCAGATGCTCTGTAGCTATGACATCATGATATCTTCATTCATCCAGCCTTTCTCGTTTACACGAATTTCAACACCTTTAGGAAAATTTTCTCTTGGGAGCATTTTTCTTTTAAATATTAGCATTGGCAGTAATTTCAAACCATTTGCAGCACAGCATAGAACTACCATAAATGAAGTTCTTTCATTTCCTGTAGTATTTATAGGAATACTGCTTGTTCCCTGAACATCGACGGTCCTGGTAGGTGGTATATCAAATGATAATGGAACTTTGTCCATATTAAAAATGAAATCCGCTGTAAAATTATTTTCAAGAATAATTTTTTTACAAAATGTCACAAAGTCATGTGATTTTCCCCCAGTCATCAGGTAATTTTTGGCCGATCGTTAAACAACTACAAACAACTAAATTGTTTCTTTTCATAAACCGGCAGCACCACGTGGGCCCACCAGAGAAGTTTCCAATATTCATTTCTCGTGCAATAAGTTGAGCTTTCATCCTTATATTTGTTGCAGAGACAGCTTTCCCATTTTCTCTCTCTTTCAAAATCCATTTATTTAATTCTCCCTCTAATTCTGGCCAGTGAGGTTTTCCATGGTGATTAGCTCTTTTATGTCAGTCGCATTTTTCAAAATTAGTCTTGTTTTTTTTTCCACAATCGAATATTTGATTCGTCAACGTTAAACAATCTTGCAGTTTCCCGATTTCCTACTTCTGTAGCCTTCTCTGTAACTTTTAGTTTAAAATCTGCTGTGTAAATTAGACACTTTTGCTTCAACATGACGATATATGAACTTGAATATTTTCAGGATGTAACAGCTCAGATCAAAACAGAATGCAAAATGATGCTAGCGACTAGCAACTGTAATATCCTTCCGAAGAACCAAATTCGTTCTTGAACGTAATTGGACAAAACTAATTATAGCTGAAATACGTCAGCCGAGTCGTGAAAGCTTTCAGTGCCATCTGTTATTTATTTTATAAAACATAAACGGCATTTCTTTCAAAACTTTATTATAAGCTTTTCTGATGGAGAATGTTTTTTTATCAGATTATCCGTAGCGGCGTATAATAAGCACAATGAAATTTGAAACTTTTTTAACGCATAATCTGCAGATTATATACAGGATAATACGGTATTTGCTTAATTTTAAAATGATAAAAATCAACAGGCTATTAACTTTCATTACAGTATTTCCTCTGTAGCTAAATTAGTCCAACTTACAGAAGCAATGCAAGAAAATGTGAAGCAGAAACTATTAGAAGACATGCATTAAAATGACTAATTTAATACACAAACACAAAAATATAATCAAATGAACTAACAGTATATAAATCTACAAATTAAAACATAAGAATGAGAAAATTAACACAGAAATCTAACAGATTTTATACCAAACATGAAAGTTTAAATAAAAGATTTGTAGAACAAAACTTATAAAATACATATGTATTTTATTAGTATATAAGTTGATATGAGTTCAAGTAGATGTTAAAACTTAAAATATGTTTACAGAAACAGTCAATTCATAGAAAATATGAGTTATTTCAACCAATTTTCAAGAGAAGCAATCAGGTAAAGATCAGCAACCATGCATTCCATCAAGCTATCAATATAAATACCTGCTCAGCATAAATCTAACTGAGAGAGGCTTTTTAATCACTTCTATACATCAACAAAAATAATACAAATAGTTCATCAATATCATAATATTTTAGACTATATAAATAAAGTAGCAATAGATTTTCATGAAAACCATACCATGTTTATGACTGGTGATTCAACATTTGATTTCTTTTTGGGGGTTTTCCTGCTGAAAATTTCAACAAAATTTGTTATTAAAGGTATTTAAATGAGAATAACACTTGTAATACAGTAGTCATAATGACTCCTACCTTTGATTTATGTGAACAGGCTTTTCAAATTGATGGCTGAAATTTGTGAGGGAAATTGAAAAAGTCTGTGGTAGATCTGGGAGAGATGTAAGATCAATATCACCATCTCCATTCAGGTTTGAAGAATTATGCATATCTGTCATGCTAAACATTAAAACAGAAAATAAGGAATACTATCAGTATGGCATTCATGACACATTTGAAAAGTTTGAGCTTTTAGTTTATCATTCCGATATTCAAACAATTAGATTTAACAGTTTAATATCTATTATCCTAAAATCCATTGATTACCGAAAGAAGCATAATAAAGATTATATGTAATGCATGTGTTACTTTAGAACAGGAATTCCCAATGGGGTCCAGGTAGTCAACCTATCAGGATGTCCCCCCCCCTTGGGGGTTGATGGATGTGTAAAAAGGGTCTATAGTATATCAGGGGTCTATTGGGGGTTGATGATAAATTTTTCTGTTTTAAAATTTAATTTTTTAGGAATGTAATTGTTAGATAATAATGTTGAGAATTGAGCATTCAATTAATATTACATGCAATTGAGTGGCATCTCTTATTTTATATTTTATGCATCTGGCATCACCTTTCTTCTGTATTCCATTGTAATTTTATAAACAATAAGACATACTGTTTTTCTCTTACTTTCTACTCATTAAAATCCTAAATTAAACTAGCTATCACTTTATTTCGTTAATATTGCAAAAAATAATATCCGTTTTAATATGTATAAATACAGATTTGCATAAGGCAGAGCGATCCATGCATCTAAAGTCGAATGTCATGACGCTTTTGTATATGCCTCGAATGCCACCATCGACTTTTATTTGTGTACCAACACCAGGCAGATCTGGGGAAATCCACTGGACCTTAAACAGCACACGGTTCCTCCCGATTCAACCATGAGAAGCAGTTTCGTTTTTTCTCTTGGAGATGTTTGTGCAATTACAATCTGTGTTTATGAAATCTTGTTTATACTTCTAAAATTAAAAATGAAAATAGTACAAAAATAATAAAAAATAAACCTAATGAACCACTTTTTCTAATTTTTGTTCATATTCTTAGCCAAATTGTTATCTTTAAGTGTCTTATATGCAATTATTAGTATTATAATCATGTTGTACGCTGTATAATATAGAGAAAAATGTGAAGGGGTCAATGATGAAAATCATTCTTTCAAAAGGGGTCAATGTAAGAAAAAGGTTGGGAACCCTTGCTTTAGAATAATAAAGTGATCAGCCATAATTTTAGCCCATGAAATGGCATTATATGATACACACAGCATTAAAAAGCAAGAAATGTTATACATTCTAGAAACAGTGTGATAACATGACTTCAGTGACATTCAAATTTGAATGATTTTAAACTAATCCCTTTACCTGGAATTAGTTTTGTTTATAGACAAACTGCACCTGGTTAGTCTAATAACTTTTTTAAATGCAAGTTTCACGAGGACAGATTATTACTCTCATAAAACAGCCACAACACGTTTATGACAAAAAACATATCAATACACTAATACAGTGTATTCATAGTAATTTGACCTAAAACAAAAGGCTCAATGGTCCTAGTTTGTGATTAATGCTATTAAAAAAAATCAAATCCAAGTATTCAAATTTGTTTAATATAGTCTAGTTTATTTATTTGTTTTAAAGTTTTTTTGTCATCTGTCCATTATTCAACTTTCACTAAGGTCAACCTATCAGGATGTAATTTCTCTATAATATATACCTTAAAGGGGTTTTGAGAATCATGTTGTCTGGTCATGAATTAACAGAGTGCCTTGTTACCTTTTCCTTGAATGAATATTAAGTTGTTTCTAATACAACATGAACTTCACCCTTAACCCTTTCGAGACGAGCGTGTGACATATGCAACGGCAGCGAACGTTATCTAACAGCCAGGTGTGTCATATATGAATCGCCGTTTAAAGCGACTCTGCAGATGGGTGTACCATATATGACTTTTTAGATAGAACAGAAATTATTATTTTTTCTGGCCACTAGATGTAGCCCTATGTCTGTTATAGTGATATTTATCGACAGTGACGTATGTTGACCTTCATTCCTGTGCAGTATTTTTTATTTTTGGTATTTTGTTTCAGAATGATGCCGAGATTCGTGAAAGCTGAGTAATGTAAATAAAGAGTCGGCCTTTTAACTTTGTCAGATGATATAAACAAGTGACGTATTTTCGATGCTGCGGAATACTTTTTTGTGTTTCTGTTTTTCTGGCGATACGGGGATAGATGGTTTACATTTTACAGGTTTTATTTATTCCTCTAGGATTTTGGCTAGTGTTGAGAGGCATATTTTGTATCGTTTAGCGAAAATTTTTTTACTCCATAATGGCAAAACAAAAAACGATATTTATCAAAAGAGGATTATACACGGATACTACATTAGTAAACAGTCATAAAAACCAGAAGACAGCAGCAGATATTCTATTCGTGTGAGATATGCAACGTAGGTCTTTGCGTACACCCATGTTTCAAAGAATATCATACACTGTCTCCTTTTTGAAACATTGCTCCATTTTTGTTGTTTTCATGCTGGTTTTTTATGAAAGAGATTTTAAATAATTTTTAGTTTTATTAATGCGTTGTGTGAAATAAATCTGATTGTTTGGATATTTTTTTTCATTTATATTTAGTTGTGGTAAGTCAAAAGTTTTATTATTCTCGAATTTATTTTATAAAATTTGTAAGGAAAATATAATGATAAAGTATTAAAATTAGTTCTGATAATTACCCGAGTGCTCCTCTCATAATGTACCAAAAATTGGAACAATTGGACAACAAATTTAATTTATGCGAATTTTTTTCCAAAGTTAGGCTTAGCAGTACAAATTGCCCGTCCCCAAAGGACAGTGCATCTTGTTAGCGCACTGTCCCAAGAGAACAGTTCGGTAACTGAGGCGCCTGTCTCGAATGGGTTAAACAATGGGAGGAGGCATACGTGAAAAGAAGAAACATGTAAAGGCAATGTCTGACATGGATTTAAGATGAGGCTTTACTGTTATAATTATACTTTAACACTAGAAAGACGGGGATTTTTTTCTTACTAAAGAGACTGAACACCATCATTTTGACGGTTAAAAATAAAATCAAGAATTTAAAATATTTAATGCTTCTTTTTAATAGTTAAATACTTTAAATTTTGAATTATTTCAAACCAATATATAATAAATTAGTATATATTTAGATATATTTTTATGCAGGTATGCCGAGCTGACAACCTGGAAGGATTTATCCGTAAAAAGATATGCATGGTTTGTGCAGTCCTTATTTTTCAACACCAATATCTCCAAAGAGCCAATATTTCTGTTATTTGCAAAAGAGACAAAAGGTAACTAACATTTTTCCGGTATTATTTTAAAGATTTCTGCCTGTTTTCTATATTGCCATCAAACTGACGGCTTTCAGTGTTAGTAGGAATACAACACATTTTCTCCCCCTCTTTGCTTTCAAATAAAATTTTGTAAATGTATGTGCATATTTCGTATAAAATTAGAAAAAGTCTTGAAATTTCAGAAGCTTGAGGACATAAATACAGACATAGTGCTCAATAGTATGTCCAAAACCATCAAAATGACGGCAGCCATCTTTCTAGTGTTACAAAACCATCAAAATGACGGCAGCCATCTTTCTAGTGTTACAAAACCATCAAAATGACGGCAGCCATCTTTCTAGTGTTACAAAACCATCAAAATGACAGCAGCCATCTTTCTAGTGTTACGAAACCATCAAAATGACGGCAGCCATCTTTCTAGTGTTAATAGGTTCCATAACACTTTGATAAACTGATCCACATTAGAAAAAAAAACGGCAAATGAGCAAGAAAGCCTCACAAAATTCTGGGATCTTAATGAAGCCATGGGTGCCTTGAGCCTTATTTTAAATTATGGAATAATCATACTTCTCATAAAGCTGTATACATTAATAAGGTTTGGAAGTGATGCTAGGTAAATTCCCCCCCTCCCTCCCCCCATTGTATTTAGGATTATTAGAATTCTTTTCTTTGTCTCCTCAAGTTCAAAGCAAATCAAGAAAAGTATACAGCAGTATGTACCATAATATATAATAATAAAAAAAAAAGGCAATTTAATATTAAGTGTTTTTAGAAAATTAAAAGATTTTGTATTTCTTGTGGTGATCCTATTTTAACAGAGAATCCACAGAAGAGAGTATTTTAGTTTTTACAATAGAGGATTCAGTAAAAACAGTGGAACTCATTAATGACATAATTTACAAGAGACAACATGAAGTATCTTTGACAAACCTTGCTTTCTTGGCATTCACTTTAAGTAGATGATCTTTCATAGCCTAAGTGAAATATACAATTAAAAGAAAATATTTTTTACACATTATAAACAAAATAAAATTTTCATTTCCAGCAAACGATGGGAAATAATTACAAGAATTTGGTCCTCAACAGCTTCTGTCATTCCATCAGACTGAAGTCGTTCATAAATCTGAAAAACAACAGTTCATCAATATATATAATATCACATGATACTGCAACAACTTGAAACTTACAAAAGGTTTAACAAGGTGTAATGTCACATTTAATTTGGATCAATAACTTTAATGCAGTTTTTAAGCCCATCAAACACAAACACCTATTTTTATGCACACACGTGTTTATTTGTAAACACATATGTTTAATGTTTTCTAGTATAGGATTATATAACTTTATTATGGAACAAAATCCCATTATATGACATTAAACATAAAAATAACTGAATGTATGAGCTCTATTCATCGAGAATAAGCTGAGCAATCCACAAAAAAAATAAATAAAAATAAATAAAAAAAAAAATAATAATAAAAAATAAAAATAAAAATAAAATAAAATAAAAATAATTAAATTATCGTAATGAACATACCAATACAAATTATATTTTAAACAAATTGATAAATCCAAAATCTTAAATGATATTTTACAGGTTCTAATTCTATTATTTATCCCTATCACAAAATAGTAAAAATATTGCTAGTAACACACTACTTTTTAATTGATATATACAGATTCCTGCTGATACCAAAAGGCTGAAGATCTAAATAATTTTATACAAATTTTAAAATGTAACTCCATGAATTTACATTGAATTTAAAAAACTTATAAAAGTCATTATTTGGAAACAAAAATTTGTTTTCCATTAATTTTTCAATTTTACAAATGGAATAGTTAGCCATTTTGTTTCCGGACATAATTAATGTCAATGAAAAAATAATTATTTATACGCATAATGGAAAAACGAAATAAGAAAAATCCCCCCTGAGAATCAAGCTAGAGGCAAATCAGTGAGGGAAAGGCTACACCTCCCTGAAATCTAGGTTCAGGGTCTCAAACTCAACATTTTACAATCAGCAAAACTATGTTCCTAGTTCAAGAAAAATAGAGACAATTTAAGCACTTAGCTAAAGAATAAGTGCTATTATTATTATTATTTTATATTTATTTTTTTTATTTCCAATGGCAAGAATTACAGGACATCAGATATCAAGAATACAAAAATTTAAGATGGAAAATGACATCAGTTAATCCATCAACTTAAAAGGGTCATTTTTTAAGTAAGAACCGTTTTGTAATGGAGTAAAAGAAACTTTAGTTATGAACGTAAATTGTATCACAAACTAAAATATGAACATTTTTTCACTTTCAACATAGTCACCATTAACATTTAAGCATTTGTCAAGTCGTGTCACCGGCTTTTGCATCCCATCATCAAAGAACTCTGCCACTGGACCGTTAAACCAGTTAGTAACAGTTTCTTTCAACATGTCATCATTTTCCAAGCGCTTTCTACCAAGAAATTCCTTAAGTTTTGGAAACAGATGAAAGTCTGATGGTGCTAAGTCAGGGCTGTATGGTGGATGATCCAGTAATTCTCAATGAATATTGTCCAGTTGTGTCTTTGTTCTTGCTGCAACGTGAGGCCAAGCTTTGTCGTGAAGCAGAACGACATCACTAGAGAGCAGTCCGCGCATCGATTTTGACAATTTTCATTGGGAATTACTGGATCATCCACCATACAGCCCTGACTTAGCACCATGAGACTTTCATCTGTCTCCAAAACTTAAGGAATTTCTTGGTGGAAAGCGCTTGGAAAATGATGACATGTTGAAAGAAACTGTTACTAACTGGTTTAACGGTCCGGCGGCAGAGTTCTTTGATGATGGAATGCAAAAGTCGGTGACACGACTTGACAAATGTTTGAATGTTAATGGTGACTATGTTGAAAAGTGAAAAAATGTTCATATTTTAGTTTGTGATACAATTTACATTCATAACTAAAGTTTCTCTTACTCCATTACAAACCGGTTCTTACTTTAAAAATGACCCTCGTATGTCTGGCAATCCAATAGCGCTCCCATAAATAAACAAGAGGTAGAGAAAACAAGAAGCAAGGTGAGGCATGTACATTTCTTCCTGGTTATTATACAGGAGACAAAGAGGGTCGGGAGCCAAGTTAATTAAAAATTGGGACAAGCCACCTGCGTTCCACTGCAGAATCCTAAGAAACTCACATTGAGAGCCAGACTGAACGCCATTTTTGTAGATCATTTTGCCATAATAGCCGTTGCCCAGAGTGAACCACAAGGAGGTAGATCTACGTTGCACCCCAGTTCTATTATAAATTGATGAAAAAAAAATAAACACTTTTAAGGTAATTTTGAAATACTATCAAATATAAGCCAAGACCCTGATAAACATTGTGACACATTACTCAACACATATGATAGGAAAATTTTAGAAGTTTCATCCTAAACATAAAACTATAATGAGCATAACATTACTGTTGTCAGTTGTTGATCCATATCTCTATAAGATGCTCTGTATGGGGGTCTTGCAACAGACCTCGTAATCTTTCTTTCATATAAGCTCTCAAGAAAATTCCTCAGTGATGGAAGCTTTATCAAATAATCTAAAAGGCATCTAGGAAGAGGATCTTGCACAGCATTCAATAACACTAACTGGAATAAAGCAGAGGATATTTAAGAAACTTATAAACATTACAAGGTACAAAAATATTTTTAACAAAAGTTGAGTATTTCAATAGCACCTGAAGCTACTCATATAGAAATCCATTTTGAAAATAATTTTTTTTTTCAGTTTCATTCCTAAAAGAAAGATTTTTATTTGCAATTCATGACTAATGACTAGAGAATGTAATTTTCGTATTTATGAAATAGATGCAAATGAATGAATGCGAAATTTGCCAATATAAGCAAATAAATGCAAAAATTATTTTTTACTACTTTTCCACAAAAACTTGGTGATAAATGGCTTTTTAAGCGAAATTAGGTAATAATAGTAATTGCTTATTTAAGACCATCCATGGTCTCTAACTCAGTCTCGAAGACTTAAGGAAGAGAATGTAGAGACTACTACAATGTTAGCTTTTAACTAAGAATATAGATACTTACCTAACCGAGTAAGTACAATTGTGATTTTTTTTAAATAAATGCAAAATTTTTGAATTTATATACATAAATATTTATTTTTGCAAATAAATGCGAAACTTTATATTTCGTAATTTTTTTTTTTTTTGCGAAATTTCGATATTTTTTATGCAAAATTTACGTATCCCTACTAATGACTCAAATAAGAGGAAAAGTTATGAATTACTTCACCAAAATAAAATTGAGTACTACCTTTTAAAACTATAAGGAAGGTACAGATATTAAAAAAATTCTGCAGAGCTCAATATAAGAAGAAAAGCTCAATTTTGCAGGTGAAATTAAATAATTTCAGATTTTCTACACGGTGTTGTATTTCTAAGGAGTTACATTATATTTATTCCAAAAATAAATACATATGTAGGTAAATTCATAATGATGTTGATGTTAAGACATCTGGTGAATTGATACTAATGATTTTTTTTTATAAACAACAACAAAAAATTCCTTCCTTTAAGCTCAAAAAATGATACAACAAAAGCTAGTACACATACAGTTCTGCGAATATTCAATTTAAAAAGAATTGTCCTCAATTTGTTCTTAAACCCTTAGCAAGATGTTTTTAATGTAGGATTACATTCCTCAATAATGATCCTCCAGAAAGAAAAAATTCAGAGTCCGTTGCGTTGTTATAATTTTGGCAGTGCGCCAAACCCAGTAGCAGTAAACAGTTAAACAGAAAAGTACCAAAAAAAAAGAAGAAGAAGAGGTAAGCAACAATAAGTAATCCTACGTTAATAACACGCGGTAGTTTCGTTAGAAGAAACTACCTGAAATATTTTTTTTTGTCCTTGATGGACTTGTTTGCCAGTTTTAAGACAGAATTTCCAATTTACCACTAGTTTTACAAGATATGCTACCTCACTATTCTCTTTACAGTCTATTTCTTGAAATTATTTTTACTAAAAAAATTTAAACAGTTTCTTAGGAAAAAAATTCACTAGTTATGACAGCTGAAAAGTGTATTTTATTAGATAATAATGGTTGGCTTAGAACAGCTACGGTGATCTTTTTGCTTTAAGTTGGGCTCATCAGACAGGGACCTACATTTTAGAGCCAATTCCAAATGGCTAGAAATATCAATGCCAGCAGTGAGACTTGATCACACAGTGTCTGGCATTGAATGCCAGCACCATAGCCATTCGAACATAGTATGGCCAATAAAGAGACACTTTCAATATTTAATAAAATAAGATTATCTCACATATATTTTTATCTAACCTACCTCATGGTCAACTTGAATAATGGGATGTTTAAGGAAAGGTTGTAGAAGCGGAATCAATCTACACTGCACATCTGCGAGATTCAGAGATTTTGCAACTACACAAACAAATCCCACTGCTGCTTGTTTGATCCAAAGATTCTGAAAGAAAACACTGCATTTTAGGATGCTAGCAAAAAATTGTCCAATACAAAGACCAGAAACTTGCTTTCAATCTTTAAATGTATAATGTTATAAAAATGTATATTGTTACTTTAAATGTATAATGTTATATATTCTATAGTATACATGAGACAGTATAATTCTTTACATATTTTAACATTCTACTACAGAACAATGTTAAAATATGAAATGATACATGCTTTTCAGAATATAAGTTCACATATTAAATAAACAAATTTTCATTGAAATTACACATATGTGTACATTACTTATTTAAACATTAAAAATCCTAATGATTTTATGGATACAAGTATTTATTGACATCAAAATTATTATATAGAGACAGTGAAATAGGAATCCTTGGAAGAAAAAAAATGCTATCTTATTCATTAAGTACACTCATGTCCATAAATTAAGGATAATGCCAGCTCCGTCAAATAAAGGTTCAGGAACAAAACAAACATGACTTATTCATAAAGCCCATTTATTAAACAAAAGATAAAGAACAAAAAAGATGGTGTATGTATGATACCATTCATGAAAACTATGATTTTTGCTCCCTGGAGCAATTGTAAAAAATATCTCCTTTATAAAAACTTGATATTACATGGTTGGTATGATGGTTAATACATTGTATGCCTCCCATGCGATGAAATACAATCCGTACAATGCCTAGGCAGGCTGAGTATCAAATTATCGAGCTGATCTTGGGGAAGATTACTCCACTCAGCAAGCAATGCTCTCCCAAGTTCTGGTACACATATAGGAGGTGGTTGATGGTCTGCAACTCGTCGGCCAAACATGTCCCACACATGCTCTATTGGATTCAAGTGAGGTGAGAATGCTGGCCATTCCATACGGGTGATATCCTTAGATTGAAGGCATTCGTTTACGATGTTTGTTCGGTGAGGACAGGCATTGTCATCCATAAACACAAATTCTGTTCCAATGGCACCCCTGAACAAACGTACATTTGTTCCAGAATGATGTCCCGATATATATGTGGCCGTTCATGGTTCGGATTGGAACATGCAGATCTGTTCTGGAGCCCAGTATAATTCCACCCCAAATGAACTATCCTGCACCACCGTAACGGTGTCATTCAATAATGTTGTCTTGGTGGTAATGAGTTCCAGGCATTCTCCATATGAAAGTCCGACAAGAATCAGACTGCAAGCTAAACCTGGACTCGTCGGAAAACATCACACAAGCCCACTAGGACGATGTCCATACTGTATGTTCTCTACTCCAGGCTAATCGCTGCCGACAGTGAGTTGCCGTGAGCGGAACAAATCTGACAGGCCTGCGAGCATATAGACCAATATTTCCCAAACGTCTGTACACGGTTTGCCTTGAAGCTGTGGTACCCGTGGCTGCAGATAGCTGGCAAGACAGGTCGGATGCTGTGTTCCGTCTGCTTCTTTTGGCAGTTACTCCCAAATACCGGTCTTCATTCGGTGTTGTAACTCGGGGGCAAACAGTACTGTAACGTCTACTGATATTTCCATCCTCTTGGAATCGTTGCCAAAGCCTACAGATGACACTTTGGGCAATTCCTAGTTCCTCAGATACTTCCATTTGAGTACGCCCACATTCCAGGCAGCCGATAATTCTACCACGTAAAAAAACATCCACATGCGTCCTCTGTGTCATAACTATTCGGTTATGGCACTGAGCGGCTTACAGAACGCTTGTGAACAATTTTACTTCTTTGCCACCATTTTTGATATACCCCTCTCTTACACTCTCGCCATTGTGACGTACTATCGGCGTCATCTGGTCGCTTCCTGTAATTTGCATATTATTCTTGAAGATCTATGTGATAATTCTGCAGGTGAAATTTTTACTTTAGAGTTCGATTTCCGTGTGATTCTGAATTATCCTTAATTTATGGACATGAGTGTACAAAAAAAGGATAGAAATATAATTTTTTTTTTGTTAAAATACTTGACAATTCAATTTTACTTCTTTTTTTTTTTTAAATGTTATTTAAAGGCTTAAAGGCAAGGTTCTTAATTGTTTTCATGCAAACTTCACTCGAACATAGCTGTTAAGTGTTTTTAACAATTGGCTATACAGAGGTGAGTTTATAACTAATCTTAACTAACTGCCAATTACAAATAAATGGATTATTTTATAACAATTAAAATTTCGGGATTCGAAGAAATCAGATATTAGAACACATATTAATTTTGTCAGAGTACAATATTTCAAGATAAATGATCTTCATTTATGTAGGACACTAGAAGTACTTGCAAAAACAACTTATCATAAGAGCACAAAAGGTTTTCACTCTCAAAGTTCATAAAAATTTCTTGAATTTTGAGGTAGTATTTGGCTCAGCATCATTTTCACATAAACAATGGTGAGACGATTTTAATTTCCCAGGTATAAAGAAATTCCCGAATAAAAAATTCAAGCATTTTCTTTCTTATGGACAGAAATTATTAGGGAATAAGATTTTTAACATCTTATTCCCTAATAATTTCTGTTCATAAAAAAGAATCTTATTCCCTAATAATTTCTGTCCATAAAAAAGGAAGGAAAAAGATAAAATGGACATTTCCCTTTTTATAAAAAATAATACAGTGCAGTAACATTATTTCAACCATTCTTCATACATAATGAAATTCTTTCGAAAATCTACACATAAGGCTCCCGAATTCAACTCCATTACAGGTTGACCTAACTAACATAGCAGATACATATAAGATTTCTTACAATTTCAACACATAATATCAGCACAAATCATAAGACAAGAAAAGAGTATCGAGATACTCACTGGATGAATCAATAATGGTATTGCCTCAGCTACAATGTCGTATAACATTTGCTTTTGAACCAGCCCTAATTCAGTTAAATTAGACAATGCAAAAAGAGCTTTGCTTATCACAAATTCTTCAGAATCAGCTAAACCCTAAAAAATATAAAAGGAATCTTAGGACAGTCCAAATTAATTTTTACAAAAAAATTATCACAATATGCTTCAGACATTCATTGTACCTGTTGGAGGAGTGGTTTTAAAATTGGGCAACACTGCCATCCTACATAAGCAGCTACACCAACAATAGCATCAAAGAAAGCCCCCCGTAAATGCCTGTCTTCCTGAAAAAAAGCATATACATATTATAAAACTTAAATGCTAAAAATAAAGATACCATTATATGATAATGTTCGAACTCAATAATTTTTCTTTTCCCACATAATATAAATAACTATAACTTGTAAATGCAAGTAATTAACAAGCCAACTGAATAATATTTATATATAATATATATTATAATAACCAAAGAGTGAATTATATGTAAATGCATATGTGCATACAGATTTGCAAACTTTGGTGTTTTTTCTTTAGGTTAATGCATATCTATATATATAAAACAGTTCCTTAACTGACTCATTCACTGACTGACTGACTGACATACAACACACAGACCAAACCGCTGGACCTAAAGGGCTGAAATTTTGCATGGGGATTCTTCTTATAGTGTAGGGGTGCACTAAGAAAGATTTTTGAAAAATTCTTCTTAGATTTTTTTAAATTAAATTTTTAAGCTGTTTTAGTAACTTTTTTTAAGTTTGCATTTAAAATAATAAATTGAGCATTATAAAATTTATACCACGAGAAAGATCATAAAAATTCCTTTAAAATGAGATCATTTTCAAATCTTTACCTCCATTTTCTGATTTTTGGTGAATTTTTAAAGATTCATTTTTAGAATTTAATTTATTAAATGCTGATCACGTGATTTCTTTTTCTGGTACTTTAAATAAATTTATCGTCACGTGCATAACAACTAAATAGACAAAAAAAAATTTTTTTTTCTTGCTGATGCGACAGATGATTGGACATTATTTTGTCTATAAAAATATCCCTTATGATTTTTTTATAAATATACATATTTTTTTCTGTACATCAATTGTATATATTGATCGTTATATTAACTATATATTTTTTTTTTTGCCATTAATTGCATACATTGACCGTTGTATTTAATTTGAATGTACTCCGTAGCGAAGTGCGGGTTTTCAGCTATTAAATGTATAAAAGTTAAAAAAAATTCAGTAAAATTGCATAACTGAAGTATATTTTATTTACATATCAGTAATAAGGACAGGTTTATTGAGAAAGAGCAATACAGAAGAAAATTTCTTTCCATTTTAATAAAAATGCTGCATCCTCACATCACTATCTAAAATTGAATTCTTGAATGAATATTCAACTTAAGTTCATTTATGAAACACCCAATGGCCAGTTTGCTGGATATTTTTAGTCCTTCCCTATCAGTCAAACTGATAAAGTTGGATCCTTTCCCCCTTCAGAAACAGCATTGAGTCACTTGATTGTATTCCATTTGACACCAGAAGGTTAATTGGTTTTCAAACACCATAAAAATAAGCTTATTAATAAACACTACCCCCATCACTATGATGTTTATCTACATGTCATAAAATTAAAACTGGAATATGTTACTGTTGAAATATTTGTTATATTAAAAAAATTTATTCAATGTGACAAAGTTGTTGGTATCCACAGTTAGTATAAAAAGAAAGTTGATATGTGGGGCTACACTGATCTCACTTAGACTGGAGCTTTCATGATGTTTTAATGTGGCTTGACATTGTCCTCTAAGCTAGATTTCTTTTAATGAAAAATTCAGGGTTTTGGGAACAAAAACAATTAATTTAACCACAAAATGTATGACTTGGCTATGAAAACGACTCTATCCAAGGCAAAATTTTATAAGTATTTCCAGTTGATACCAGTAGATGTTGAAAATGTGTTTTCCCCTAAAAACTCCTAAAGAATGATTGACAGAAAAATTTAACAGCATCATTCATTGAAAAATGATGGGATGTATCGGGAAGAAAGTTACTATTTGAAAATAAGAAACTTCTGCTAGTGTTATTAAATATTTACTTCCTTTTCTCTCTTTTACATTCACCAACATATCTTTCCATCATGCATGTTTCAATTACAGAAAGTGGAATTTTATAAATGTATATTTTAAAGATATTTAGGACATATTTGCATATATATTTTGCTATTTTTAAAGTCTTTTTAGTCTATTCTCTAGTAACAACACAGTGAAAAATATACAGTGGAATCTCGATCGATCGTTTTCGGATCCATCGTTTTTCCGTATGTGTCATTCATTTTATCCAGTCCCAACAATCATATTGCTTTGTTATGTTTCCGCATCTATCGTTTTCCCGCATTTATCGTTCATTTCAGTTGGTCCCTTGAAAAACGATAGATCGAGATTCCACTGTATCTGCAAAACTACAGTATGAAATAAAGGGGCTAAGAATATTGACAGAGTTAAAAATATAAAAGCTCACTTTAAAAAAAATATTTTTGGGGATTATTACTACCTAAACCCCTTTCTAAAGTAAGAGCAGGGTCTTCTAATAAACTGAGGGGAAATAATTCCATTCTCATCAAAATGGCTCAAATAACCTGTGTCAAGTTTGGATGAATCCACTGTTTAATAATTATTAAAAGAATACTTTAGAACAAATAAATATTTGAAATAAAAATCAAGCTGATATGACATTAAAATGTTGCAATAATTTACATACAAGACTATTGGTTTAGAGATGAGAAATGGAGTGTGTCTCTTAAGTGATGGGAAACAAGACCCAAGATCCAATTATGAGAGGTTTATTGTTTTAAGTGTTCTCTAATAACATGTATCTTTTTCAAAAAAGAAGATAAAAATTGTTAAAAAATAGCTCCTCAAAGAACTAATGAATTTCAAATTTATTTTGCTTTTACTTTGGTTCATCTAATAATATAGATACAGATTTATATAATTCCTTGATCAACAAATCTACTAATTTCTGGAAGAAAAATACTTTTATCACTGGACTGTCAAACTGTAAAAGGATAATCAAATTAAAAATCTACAGTGATACACACAAGATATTAAATAATGAAAAATTATATATATACAGAGCTCAATTTAAGATGGAATGTGCTGGAACGGTGTTCCGGAACATGTCTTTAGGAAAACAAAAATTATGATGATAAAAATCATTTATTTAATCACTTTTATTACTTTACTATAACACATTTTTATACTTTTTTTTGCAAAGTAAAATTTGGAATTAAATAAAATGTTCAAGTTTTTGTATAACCAAGGATTTCTTTTTCTCAGACCAATAATTTGTAACACCCCCACACTCTACGGAAGGTTAAAGTTCCGGTACCTCTATTTCTAGAAATCGAGCTCTGTGTGTGCATACACACATATATATATATAAAGAAGTTAGTAAGAAAACAAAAATAAATACATAAATTTTCCTCCTACCACCAATAGTAATGAAAAAATTATTTCCACCAACATTATTCACATTATTTCTAAAGCCAGAATGAGAACTGTGTAGAGATTCACTTACTTTGTCATTGAGATAGGTGATCATATGTGAAAGCAAAACGTCATTCCCTAAAATAAATTTAAAAAATAAATGAACAGCAGGTTTACTTTTTCTTTATGTATGAAAGAATCAATTAAAGTAAGGGTTTTTCAAACAGTGGTACATCTATCCTAAGAGATGTGAGTTCCCTTTGAGGGATACTTCAATATGTTACTCAAAATCATTCATTTGAAATTTTTTGTCTAATTTTTAAAACACTCAATATCATGGTATGAATTTGCTTTAGGGGGCGTCCATTAATTACGTGAGGCAATTTTGGCAATTTTTCGACCCCCTCCCCCCTCTGGTGAGATGTCGTGAGATTTGGCTCGACCCCCCCCCCCCCCCTAATCCCACGTCAGATTTTTCAAAATGCGTATTTTTAGTGTAAATATGTTAATCTGTGCTTGATTGCATTGGATTTATTTAAAAAAACTTAATTTGCTTAATTATTTTTATTTAAGACTAGTTAAGACTAGTATTTAAGACTACTAAGAATGTAGTCTAGAATCACAGTGAGAAAATCAAACAATAAAATACTTAAATAGCAACTACTAAAATTCGTAAAAGAATATTCATTCTAATTCAGTCCTCGGGGACTCATGTGTGGTCTCAAGAGTGACTACTGGAACTATTGTGTAGGATTTAGCCATATTTTAGAGTAGAAACATGTTTTACTTAATATAACCCAGTTTTCTCGCAATTTTACACTGTTTCTTGAGGAAAAAAAAAAATTACGTGATACTTGCCAAGGCCCCTCCTTTCCCCCACGTGAGATTGGGTGAGATTCGACTCGACTCCCTCTCCCCACCTAAAAGCCTCATGTAATTAATGGACGCCCCCTTACATGACATAAAAGGAGTTCCTAATCTCTATTATTAAGATACACAATATTGATTCAATACATTTTTCTTTCAGCTCATTTATCATTATCTCTGAACAAATTACTGAAGATAATGAATCATTGTTAAAGACTTTTCAAAATTAAATTGTTTCTTATTTTATTTTTTTAACAGGTTATAATAATTTTCAAAAGGAGTTGATATTAAGGCAACAGAAATAAGATTCTTTAAATAATTGAGCTACACATGAAATATTTCTATTCAGGTACGCTTCTATAAAATAAAATACAACTGCAATAATAAACTGCCAGGTAAACTTAATCCTTGTGATTTGGGAAATTTTTATTGAGGGGTTACATAAGACTTTAAGTCCTGGGCAAATGGTACAACCTGAAGAAAGTCTAACACTTTCAGAGAATAAAAAATTAATGCCTGAAAGACAAGGTAATTACAATGATGGCTAATACCATAACGTAACAAAGAAGAGCAGTTAAGAGCAAATGATCTAAGAATTTTCATTTTTCCATACTTTAAGCAACAAAGTGATTGAACATACATAAAAGGTGTAACTGATGATATAGCAATATTATTCTTATTAACTTCTACAACTGCCAAGAACATTTTTTAAATTAATGCTAATATAATAGAAATTTTTAATACAGGAGACAAAAAAAAAATCAGTTTGGATGTTTAATAATGTATGATTAAGATTTATGTATGATAATATTGGAATATTCCTAGAATTTAAACATTATAACTCTATTAAAACTACAGTACTGTGAAAATTAATTGGGACAAACACAAAAATTTTCACATATGTTGTTGAATTAGTACAACTTCACTTACATACATGGTATAGCAATCTAGTAGCAAATATATGCTCCTCTAGCTTTAATGATATCCTGTACATGTTTTGGCATGAATTCCACTAATTTCGAACATAAATTTTTGATGTTGTCATCATGAATCCAAACTTTTATGACATTCTTAATCATTTTTCTCTTGGTTGAGCAGTACATATTACTCACATGTCTCTTCATAATGCTCCACAAATTTTTGATGGGATTTACATCTGGAGAATTACCAGGCCGATCCAAAACTGTTAATTTCTTTCTTTAAAAAAATTTCTTTACTAGTTTAGAATTATGGCATGGAGCAAGATCTTGTTGAAACACACCAACACTGCCAGCGAAAATTTGCATAAAAAGCACAATTTTGTCTTCTAGTATTGAAATGTATTTTGTTGGAGTTCATCATTCCTTCAACTGGTACTAAGATGCCAAGTCCTCCAGATGTAAAATAACCCCCAAACATCTGCTTTTAAGGGTGATTAACTGTTTGATTAACATGTTGTTCCCTGATGGGTTCTCCAGCACTTTGCCTGACAAATGTTGATCAAAATCCTTGCAGACAAAAAAAAAAAAAAGTGTTTCGACACTGAATACAACTTTATTCCAGTCTTGTGCAATCCAGGATTGATATTTTCTATTGCAAACATTTTCTCTTCATTGCATGTGATAACTGTTTTTGGACTGGTGTTCTTGTCCATCTCCCTGCTCCAATAAGCTTTCGTTGCACTGTCGATAAATCAACACTCATACCAGTAGTCAATAATTCTCTCTGAAGATCTGTACTTGCAAGGATGTATTTTACTATTTCATACAAGATATTTGTCTGTCTGAGGTATTGTCTTAAGTTTACGTCCACATTTACTCTTCGGTTTAGAAGAATCTGTCCCAAACTTATTTTTCTGATTAATAATCTTGGAACCACTGTATTTTCCAACTCCATCTGCTGCAGCAATATCCCTCACAGTCATAGAGGTATGTTATCTAAGTGTAAAAATTCTAGTCCTTTTCCTGGGAGTAATATCCATTTTGTTCATACACATGAGAACCAGACAACTCATACAATTGACCACTTCTTACAGAAGCTGCAATGCCATCGATACGAAAATGCTCTGCGTGTGATGATCACGTGGTCAAACCAGTTTAGACTAATCAAGGCCAACCTCCCTTTGTAACAAAATGCAGTTGAAACTGGTTTCAGGCAGGAAATCCTTGGGAAAGGATGAATTTTATGTAAAATGAAGCTTGTTCCAATTAATTTGCACAGTACTGTAGAGTTGCATGTGTCGACAAGATAAAACTCTTTAAAAAAATAATAACTTTTATTACCTTTCTGTCGTCCAAAGAATACACAAAGTCGACGAATACCCCTCTCCAAAAGAGTCTGCTTGACTGCATTCACAGAAT
The DNA here is from genome assembly GCA_907164885.2 of Dolomedes plantarius. Lineage (NCBI taxonomy): Eukaryota > Metazoa > Arthropoda > Arachnida > Araneae > Dolomedidae > Dolomedes > Dolomedes plantarius. The sequence goes on from OU015493.1 coordinate 8,028,581, forward strand.
CACTGAGCAACGTTGTAACACTCTGTTGGATAAGTTCCTGGAGAGCTTGCAGTTCATGATCATAAGAAACCTATAACAAAGCCACATTATATGTCTTATGCTAAAAACATTATTAAAAGGATAAATTTGAAAACATTTCAAATTCATATATCCCTGAATTATTAATTTAAATTACATGTACAGTGCATCAAAATTATAACTAAATTATAGACCACATTTGGATTTGTTGAATTTTTTGCCCCCAAAAAATTCAATGTTTTACAAATTCAATTGATGCCCATCAGAGTTCTATCAAACATATGATGCCTAGCAGTCCAATACAAAATGGAAATTGCCCCGGTGGAAGGGAGGGTCCTAAAACTGTCCAAAGAACAAATATCCTAGATAATGGGGCAGGCAAACAGATGCTTCCCAGTCATAGAAGCCAAGATTGAGGAAATCATTCAAGTTAAATTATTTTTTTAAAGGTAGAAAATAACTTATCATTTTATTCCTTGAATTTTTTTCTCATCAACTTTAAAACTGATTGTTTCAAAAACTGTTATTACAAAAATTCTTTATGAATAGATACATAAATCTGCATATGATACTAATATTCAGAATCAAACTTTTGGATTTTATTGATCTTCACTTTATTTAAAATTGAATGACATATAACCAATTGATTTTAAATTGCTGAACATTTTATCTAAGGTATATCAGCTGTAGGATTAACATTTGCATATAGGAACAAAAATATTTTATTAAACTACATTAGATTAACAAAGTCAAACTTTTTAATTTTATCAATTTTTGCCAATTTTGAAATTGAATACCTAAAACATTATTCATCTCAATTTGTCAAACAATATTATACCAGATACATCTAGACAATTTTGGGCATAAAAGAACTTAAATCTAAGTGAACTATGAGAGACAAAAAAAAAATTGAGAAATTTGATAAGGAACAGCTGTCTGTTTATACTTTTGTGAAACTGTAAGCCCCCCAGAGCAGTTATTTAAAAACAGCCAATTTCTCTGTGATAAAAGTGCATATTAAATTGACAGTAACAGAGAAAATCAATAAAAATTTTCTAACACCTATAATACTATAACTATATAAAAAATAAAAATAAGTAAATAAATATATATATATATATATATATCTACAAAAATAATGAAAGTAAAACATGATATATAGAGAAAGATTTTCCAATCTGAGAAAAAATTCGGGGTAATTTGGGAGTTATGCCAAACAGTTTCTCATTTTTTTTTCTATTGGAGCACGCTAGATTTGAAGCCCATTTTAACTTGTAAGAAAACCAGCACAACGAAAAATCAAGGAACTGCCATGTAAATAGAAAAAGTTGGCAGCTATGAGAGATTGTTACAAAATCCTAATATTTTCATTTTACTGAAATTTAATGAACTATCATAGATGGAACAAATTATCAGTCTAAATTCTGATAACATTAGCTGTGTTACACCATAAATATTTTTCTCATGCAAATTAATATCAAATTCAGTGCTTCCATTTTAGAAATGTCAAAATACCTAATATACTATTTGCCATATGAGAGGAATGCCCCCTGAGATTTTACTACGAGAAAACACACAGTATTTTATATAACATATAAAAAAAAGTTGGTTGAACCCACTCATATAGATGGCATTGCTAGCGCAGATTAGAATGCTTTGTGATCAGAGACCTTCTGGATAGCGTACGAGAAACACGTACTATATACAAACGATGTGAATATTAAATGTTTTTATTTGATTGTCGTCACTGTGTGAGATTCCACAGATTTATACCTCTGAACAAACACAGATTTGAACCACTGATGATGATAACTAAAAGTTATACTTTCTTTGATGGAAAAAGGAACCAGAGAGTCCATGCGGCTTATGGATAAAAACGAAAAGTTATTTAAGGACTTTCTAAGGACTCTTATAGCAATTTTTAATTATAGATATAGAAAAGGTAAGCAAACAAACATTAAAAATAGACTCCTCATAGACTGAATGATTTTGAAAAAGAGGATCTAATTAAAAAAAAAAAAAAAGGTACATGAAACATGGACTATAACAGGGCTTCAACAACTTTCCGGTACAATCTTTGTCAACTCTATCTCTCTTATGTTCCGTTTAATGACATTAATAATAATAATAATAATAATAATAAAAAAAAAAAACACTGGGGTATTATTCAGTACATAAATTAAAAAACTAAAGTAAAAATAAGGACTTCAAGGATCATAAATGTCTTAAGAAGTTAATAAGGATTTTTAAGAACCATAAAAAACCCGACCTATCATACAGTTTGAAATTTCAACCTGAGCAGTTACAGAAATCAATGTTCAATAACAACCAAGTCTCTAGTTGGTAATACATCATGAAAAAAGAAACTTATTTTAATAGCCCATCTAAGTTCAAAATATTTCTCAAAAGTTTATAATTCAGTGATGATATGCTTTACTTCTGATAATATTAAATGCTTTACTTCTGATGATGATATGCTTTACTTCTGATGATATTAAAAAATACATCATAGAAGTTTAGAGATAAACAGTTAGATGATACATAACTGCATTCATATTTTGGTGTGAAAATTAGTATATATTTTAACATGATATAAATAATTTCCAGGTCCATAGCTATTATTATTGAATGACAATTTAGTAGAGTTTTATTTTATTTTTAAAAGAGGTGAGGAGAAAAACTCCTAGCAGGATTCTTTTTTAAGAGAAAGGAAAAGAAACTAGTCAGAGTATTCTCTAGGTAGGCTAGTCAGAGTATTCTCTTACTAGCCAATTAAGGAACTTTCCAGAACTAATGCAAAATTAATTTTATACAGTAATTACTGCCATTGATTATTTACTAAGGGAAAATGACAACACTAAAAAATACAGAATCAGACCATTCCACAATGCATTCATTACATTACTTCATCTCTATTAAAAATATATCTCTTACTTTATAATGATGATCCCTTTCATCATCATTCAAAAAAGTGCTGTCTGGATCTGGTTCCATATCAGATTGAGTCATTTCAAGAAACCTACAAAGAAACAATGTATATTACCCTAAATACCATGTCACACTATTTCATAGCTACTGACTGTTTGAGAAACCCATTCATAATCCATAATTTGCAATAAAATTTGGACCTGTTAAACCTGTGGAAAATATTGTAATTTCACACAGGTATAAGCATTTTTTAGAAGAGTCGTTAAATAAAAATAAAATAACAACATAAAAGATTTCCATGTTTATTTGAGAATTTTTATAGCATTAAAAAAAATCCAAGACTTGCATATCATTAAAAACTACTTAAGAACAATATAAAAAAATTAATAAAAAATCATAATCATATACTACATGAATGCCAATCAAACATAAACACTGACATAAAAACTGTTGTCATAAAAATATGATTTGGAAGACACTGGAATTGGACATGCAGTTTTCTGTTATATCTTATATCATCTGTATTATTTTCAAAAACTGATAAAAAATCTATAATTATAATGGACATATGAGGTGTGACAATTAAATAACCGGACTGGTCTGAAAAATAAGCTTTATTGAAAACTTATCACAAATAGCATTTAATCCCCTTCCCTATATATACACTGCAGCATACACTTGTCCAAAGCAGACATTTTCATTGTCCAAAGCAGTGCTGCAGGTCATCAAGTGTCACTCTCTTCAGCAAGTCTGCCATTTTTGCTGTGACCTCTTCTACAGGCTGAAAATATGTTCCCTTTAATATACTTTTCACTTTTTAAGAACAGGTAGAAGTCACATGGAGCAAGATCTGGTGAATACGTTTGGTGTAGGAGAACAGTAATGTGTTTGTCTGCTAAGAACTGTTTCACAGAGAGCGCAATATGCGCTGGCACATTGTCTTGGTGCAGAATCCACGAGTCATTGTTCCACAGATCTGGTCTTTTCTTCCTTACCCTTTCTCTGAGCTTGATCAGGACCTCTGAGCTTGATCGTGTCAATGTTTGTCACGTCTGCAATTATCTGAATACTCAAACGTTGGACTTTCCGTACAATTTTATTAATTTTCTGAATGTTTTCATCAATTCTTGATGTCACAGGTCAACTACAACGTTCATCATCTTTAACCACCTCTCGACCTTCCAAAAATCGTTTGTGCCATTTAAAAAGTGTAGTTCGTAACATACAATTATCGCCAAACACTTCCTTTAACAGTTGAAAACATTCAGTTGCAGGTTTTTAAAATATTTCATGAGGAATTTGAGATTAATATGCTGCTCGATTTTCAAGCTTATCATGATCACGGCACACCGACACAACAACGTTGTACTCAAGCAACGATTAAAACCTCAACTAAACTAGATAGAGAGACGAAATAAGGGGCACCTTATTTCGTCTGGGGACAAAATAAATAACCACCTGCACCAGAAGCATCAAGGTCATAAACATTCCATTCCCACTCTCCCACACCAGGCCAAATGACTAAGGCATGTGCAGTCCGGTGATTTAATTGTCACACCTCATATAGTGTAATAGTTGCCCCTCTATTTAAATTTAACATGATTTAATTGTCACACCTCATATAGTGCAATAGTTGCCCCTCTATTTAAATTTAACAATGTAAGAATCATAGGTTATTTAACCTGTGTCAAAATCTAGTTGGATTACATGTTTATACAGAGCTGCTAAAGCTACTTGCAGATAAGAGTATTATGAAAAAATAATTACCTTAATGCTGTTTCAGCTAGGACAGCAATATTTTCAGCATAAGCCATGCGTACAATAACTGCTTCATCATGAGCAATGTGGGACTATGAAATGAAATAAACATATACACCATTAAAATCAAAAGCAATACTCACAAAATAACAAGAGCAGTTTCTTCTCGAAGTACAAAAAATACTTTACAAGAACAGATAAAAGCTTCTTATATACATGAGAAAATTCTTCTAGTGTTTCTAGTGTCTTTGATAGGCTTACCATATGTCCGGGATTAGCCCAGACAGTCCTGGTTTTTTAGTGCTGTCTGGGGTTGCAAAAATGTCCAGGGTTTGAGAATTTTATCACTAGCAAGGATTTTTAAAAATTTTAGACATATATGTTCGACATCATGTTCTTTAACATTATCTTATGATTGTGCATCTCTCAGCTGATATCGGAACAAGTGCTGACGTCGATTTTGATGGAGGCATGACTACTGGTTTCGCCACAACTTTTCACTTAGTCATTTGGCAACACAACAGGGGCAATGTGTTTATGTTGTTTTCGTGTGTGAAAAACTTGTCCACACGTTTTTGATCATTTTATCTCTATTCATTTTTGTCTCATTGTTTAGCAATGGGAAAAAGGAAGTATGTGTTTAATGTTAACCTGCAACAGGAATACAAATTTTTGAAATTGTGTAATGACAGTAACAATGAACGTGTTTATTGCACACTATGTACTGGAGAATTTTCTGTTGCACATAAAGGAAAGGGTGATATTGAAGACCACATGAATACAGCTAAACATAGGAGTGCTATTAATGCTACTGCTTCAGCAAACATTAGAGATTCTTTTAAAGCTTAAGATGGGAATAACAATAACAGTGATCTGGAGTATGCTGTTAAAGGAAGCTACAATTTCATACCACACTGCTAGACACGAACTCAGTTTCAAAAATCAGACTGCACATCTAAACTGGATAAAAAGTTATATTACCCAATGTTTTCATCTGCTAGAACCAAAACCGAGGCAATTATTGTTAACGTTATTTCGCCATTTATATTTGATAATGTGCTTCGTTCTTTGGAAAACATTAATTATGTAACAGTAATGATGGATAGCTCAAACAGATGTGAAATAAAACTTGTTCCGATTGTTGTAAGATAATTCAGTCTAAAGGCAGGAATTCAAGTTAAACTTTTAAATTTCGATAAAAAGTCAGGTGAAACTGCTCAAATTTTGACTTAGTATCTTTTGCAGTGTGTGAAAAATACAAACTTGAAGAAATGTTGGTTTGTTATACTGCTAACACTAACAGTAATTTTGGTGGTATGAAGAGAAAGGGGTATGAAAAAGTGTTCAGAAAAGTTCAAGGTGGATTAGATAGACAAAAAGATTTAGATAATGATGTTCAGGAACAAAAATTCTTCTGAAGCATAAACAATAGACAAAAAGATTTAGATAATGATGTTCAGGAACAAAAATTCTTCTCAAGCATAGACAATTTTTATAATTCTAGTATTCAATACTTAGAGTTGTAGAGAACCAGTTTTGATAAAGTTAGTAAGTTTCAGTGGATAAATTTATGAACTGAAATTGCCTGGTCTTATTTAGAAGAGAGTGCAGAAGTTGTTAATGAAATTATAAAAGATTCCATAAATATTGATGACCTATTTGACGTACATTGTTGAACCAGGTAATTCAAAACCAAAGGGTAGGTTGTGGTTCAAGTTCTGAAAAAGTACCAGATACTATTGAAGAGAAGTGGAAAGCAATTTTTAAGGTGTTTCAAAAGACTGATATTTCATGTTGCAAGATTTCTAAAATGGTTGAAATTTAGAAATATTGCAACAACAATATTTCTAAATTTCAAAACAAGGTTTAGTTTTAGATGCTTTTGCCTGGGACATCTGCTCCTGTTGAGAGAGTTTTTTCAATTATGGGGAACATTTGGTTTGCAGAAAGGGGTAGACTTTCAGTATCTACTGTTACACATCTGCTAAATGTTAAAATTAATTCAGAACTTTCTTGTTGTAAATTTTATGATGTAATTAAAACAAACAAACCATTTCTGAAAAAAGTCATGTCTAGTGAAAAATACAACTGAATAAATAAAGTTTAAAGTTTTGGTAAATTGTTAAGACTTTTAAGTAATTTCAAAAATATGTGAGTTGGACCCCCCCAAAATATGGTAAGCCTAATACTAACAGCAGCAATTATAGAATCATGGTATCATATTATAAAGCCTGATGAACTAAAATCATTAGTTTATGCCATGAGAGATTGTTATCAGTGTGTATTTAAAGCAAAAGGCTTCCCAACAAAATACTAATGGAAATTGTGAGAAACTAAGAAATTTACTTTCAAACAGTTCAGTTTAAAATGCAAAATTTTCTGACAAAGTATATTGTATTGTGTTTTAAATTACATTGCCTTTATAACAATGTGTGTTTGCATGCTCCCTAATACCAAAACATGGCCATAGAAGAGCCACAGTGTCGAATAGCATACATCGTTCTTGTGAAGATTGTTCTGCAGTGACTATTACTGCAAACTGAGTGAATTATCACTATGCAGAAACTGGATACGATAGCTGAAAGAACAAATCTGAAGTGGGTGACTGACTTTTGAGGAATTAATATTAATCTAATTGCATATTGTAGTAATGCTTTTGATTCTGTTCATGATGACAAGCAAAAATGAAACAGAATTAATAAAATGCAAATCAAAGTGAACTACTTTTTGCAGAAACATAACTAACTATTTAAAGAAAACTGAAACCAATCTCACAGCTGATGAAATTAATTTCACTGAGTTAGAGGAAACACTTGAGATCCTACTACTTTTGCAGAACTACTTTTTGCAGAAACATAACTATTTAAAGAAAACTGAAACCAATCTCACAGCTGATGAAATTAATTTCATTGAGTTAGAAGAAACACTTGAGATCCTGAAACAAAAGGTATGAGGGTAGGCTGAAAAGTAATGCACACATGCTTGTAGAGCGTAAACAAAAAGAAATAGCAAGATCGGGAAAAAAGAACATTAAAGTACAATTCCTAAGCTTCAAAATCATATATTTACTTTTCGACATAGTCACCGTTAAGGCTAACACATTTCTCCCAACGTGTAACAAGTTTTCTCATTCCGTCACTGAAAAATTCTTCAGACTTTTCTCGAATCCCCGACATGACAGCTGCCTTCACCACATCGTTCGAGGTGTAATGATTACCCTTTAGGTCTCTCTTGAGTAAAGGAAAAAAAAAAAAAATTGCAAGGTGCAAGATCCGGGGAATGAGGAGGGTGTGGAATCGGTTCAAACTTCAGGTTTCACAAAGCCTCTCCAGTCCAACGTTGTTCTTGTCTGTGAGATGGTGTGGTACCCATCGAGCACAGATTTTATGTTATCCTAATCATTTTATAATGAAGCAGACACATTCCTTGGATACTCCAATATGGTTTGCGATACACTTTTGAGTGATTTGCCAGTCATTTTGAATCAAATCATCAACGAGTTTGCGATCTTCATCGTCTGTGGCAGTGATCGGACGTCCGCTGCGTGTTTCATCAACAATTATGACTTTTCCAGGCTCACAACCATGAAATTTTGTTACCTATCGATTTACAGTACCCCTATCAACAGCATCACCACCATAAACAGCCTTTAAACGACAATGAATCTCAGTAGGAGTCACTTTTTCAGCTGTTAAAAATTCGATAACAGCTCGCTGTATAACTCGCCGTTGACATAGCACTAGAACATGTCTCCATACTACTGCTTTTCAAAATATACTGGATGAACACAACGACTTAAAACCTGCGATGAGTATTGAGGGGGAATGTAACTTCCATATGCCACTTGGCACGGTTTTGAAGGTCATTTCGTTCGTGCTCTACAAGCATGTGTGCATTACTTTTCAGTCTACCCTCATATTAAAACTAAAAAATGTTGATGTTATAGTTGAAAATTTAACCGAATATTTAAAAAACCTGGTTACACAAAATCGAAAATGCACAAGAATATTAGGAAAATATTATTATAAGGAAATTAAGAGGTGAAGAATGAATAAATGAACAGAAATGTAATGTGATTAATTGCTAGTGAAAATAGTAGTAGTAAAATATGTAGATCGGAACAAGCAACTGAAGGAGTAAAATTGCCTAAGCTATCATTGCCTATTTTTAGAGGTAATGTTACTGCTTAGATTATTTTCAAAGATTTATTTAATGCCAGTATTATTAACCACTCTAGTCTGTTTTTATGTTACTGCAATGTACCAAGGCTTCTTTACATCTATTTTATTATTGGATTAGCTGTTTACCTGGCGTTCCCCAGGTATTTATTAATCTCATTTTTTTACTACACAGGAAAAGGAATAAATTCTACCTATAGTGTAAAATGTAAGCAATTTTATTTACAGGTATTTAAAAGTATATGTACAGTATACAAATGATAAAGTAAAATTACAAATTCACTCTATTATTAATTTAACTCAAAACTTGATTATAAACAACATTTTTAGTTTCCTATATTATCCCAGTATCATAGTTACTCCAAAAACTATGGATTCAACACTACTCTCAGTCATTTTGGACATTTTGTTTTCCCCCCTCTCCATCCATCAATGCTGATGGGGGCTAAATTTACACTTAAATGGTAGGGAGTGTCACTACTCTTGATGACCCCGAAAATTATGGATTTGACTCTACTCTCGGTCATTTTGGACATTTTATTTTTCATCCCTTCTACCCCCCCTCTCCCCCAATGCTGATGGAGGCTGAACTTGCACTTAAACAGCATAGGGAGTATCCCTATTCATCTCAGTGACCCCGAAAACTATGGATTTGACACTACACTCGGTTATTCTGGACATTTAATTCCCCCCTCCTCCCCCATACTGATCACTGTTTAAGTGCAAGTTGAACTTGCACTTAAACGGCATCAAGAGTATCAATATTCATCTCTGCAATCTCGAAAACTATTAATTCAAAAATACTCTCGGTCATTTTGGACATTTTTTCTTTGGTGGGGCGGGGGCGGGGACTGAATTTGCTGAATTAGTATTCTAACTGTTGTTTTTGATATTATTTCAGTTAAGATCCTCAAACTTGTTTTGATTCTTAAAGTTTTATTACTTTTGTTTTGAGTTTCTTTTCTATCGCTATAAGATGGAAGTGTACATGCTATGTGGCTTTTCCAATTCCTTGTTATTACCACATGTATTGCTTAATAAAGTTGTACAGTCCACATTTGTTGCTTTTATTTAATTATAAATGCCTAGAAACCCCTTAACACCGTAACATGTAAGCTTGTGTGTGCCTTTTACTGGGTATCTCAACATGCTTTGTATACAATACTAAATACTACTGCTTTCTAGGGCTTTTATACTCCAATATTTGGAATACTGTCCAATACTAAGGTGTGTCTATCTTTACGATCACATTGGTTTTGATGATAAAAAGATAAGACATAACAGTTTATTTAATTTCATTTTCTTTCATTTGAGAGATTTCAGTTTCATAACATAAACATATACACAAACAAATTCTACACAATGACATTTGTTTCACCACAGTAAAAATTCATTTCATTAAGGAGAGAGAGAAATTAGCGAAATATATTCCAAGAATTCCAGGTTTTTTAAAAATCTATTTTATAACTCCTGATGGCTTAATACTGACCATCCCATCAAGTTGCACAACATTCAACATTTGCATACATTATGAAATACATTATGTATACATACTTTATGTATGTATAGTATGCATTTATTTTGAATAAATGTAACTGAAATACATTTTTACTATCTGCTAGAATACATCTTCATCTTCACAGAATTATGAGGAAAATATAAGGATTATTAATATTTAGGTAGAAAAAGCATGCTAAAGTCTTAAAAAAATATCCACTCTAATATTCAACAAATATTCTTTTTTCTTCATTTCATTTGCTATTTTTATAAAACATGATTGTTCAAAAATTAAAATTCTTTTCTTTTAAAGAAAATTTCTGAAAACTTTCTACAATTAAAACACATAATTCATAAAAGCTTTTACAGTAACACATGCTATCATAAACAAACAAAATTTGCAAAGCTCCTTTTTGCCAAATCTGGAATTTGTTACTTAAAATCTGAAAAATTAAGGAAGGAGGAAATTCTCCTTCATGCATTCCATGGTCCACGAGAAAGCAATTTACTACACTTTCCAGTGACCCTCTAGAATGATTGTTCTTACAAAGGCAGTAGGAAGCTGCTAAAAGATTGCTATTTGAAAGAGTGGGCTCCATATTCTAAAGGTTAACAAAAATTTCAATTTCCAATACAGTTAAACTGCCTTTACCATGTATGACTAACAGTGGCGTAGCGAGCATAACTGGTGCCCGGGGCACGATACCTTTGTGGTGCCCCCCCCCCTGAAAAACATATAGTAATATAATATATAGACCCTATATTGGCGCCCTCAATAAACATATAATAACATAATATATAGACCTTATATTGGCACTCCCCCCAAAAAGCATATAGTAACATAATATATAGACCTTATGTTGGTGCCCTCCCCTAAAAACATATAGTAATATAATATATAGACCCTATATTGGCGCCCCCCCCACAAAATAATATAGTAATATAATATATATACCTTATATTGGCGCCCTCCCCGAAAAACATATAGTAATATAATATATAGACCTTATATTGGGGCCCTCCCCTGAAAAACATATAGTAATATAATATATAGACCTTATATTGGGGCCCTCCTCTGAAAAACATATAGTAATATAATATATAGACCTTATATTGGGGCCCTCCCCTGAAAAACATATAGTAATATAATATATAGACCTTATATTGCCATCCACCTCGAAAACATATAGTAATATAATATAGGGATCTTACATTGGCGCCCCTCTGCGAGTGGCGCCCGGGGCATGATAGACCCCCTTGCCCCCCCTTTGCTATGCCACTGATGACTAATTTTAAACTATTTGTGAATAATTATAAAAGCTGTTATTAATATACCAGATTTCATATCTACCAGAGAAAATAAATAAAAATAATTATAAAATTCAGGAAACACTTGCATGAACACAGCTCTACATAATTTTATAAAAGAAAGAAAAAGAATAAGAAAAATATATTTACCAGATTTGTCAAAATATACTCGGGAAATATATTACTATCACTGAAAAAAAAAAATAAATAAAAATTAGCAGTATTGCATTAATAATGTTCCTTGAATATAAAATAATAAAATAATTAAATTTCAAAGCTTGTTAGCACTTGACAACTTACCTTCGAGGAATGCTTTTGATAAGAGTTAAACATTCAGTCAGAGTTTGAATAACAGCGACTCGCACCTTAGGATATTTGTCCTTGGCTAAGAAAACCTGAAATGAATTTAATACAGTTACAAATGTCAAAAGAAATCTACCAAAATACATCCAGAATGATGTAAACTTATCTATTATTATTTTGCATAAAACAAAAATGTACTAGAGTTATCAGTAAATGTAAAATTTTCAAATTTTGATAATTACAATTATACAAGCAAATAAGACAAAATTTCTCAAAATTGATAAATTTGCTGATATATCCACAGATTTTAGTAATATTAAATGAATATATATTATAAAATACAGTATTAGATACATACATCATAGACTTAAATGTGCTCAATTCATAAATGTGTGTGTTTATATGCACATTTGTAAAAAACATACAACGGAACAGATGTAGTATACGCAACGGGCCATCGCCAATTTGGCACCAAAATCCCATTCGGAGAGCTGTTAGGCTTAAACTGCGAAATGTAAACAATGAATTGGAAAACAAACTTACTGCTGGCTTTATGAAACTCGTAGGTGCACATGGGATCTTCGCTCAGATACCCTTGCTTCACTCCGCTATGCTCCGTTACGCATCCGTCCAAAAACATTACAGAAAATCCCCAGCCGCTGGCTTCGCTACATACTGCTGGCTGTTGAACAGTAAAAAAAAGCTTCCGCTGGCTGTAGCAGTCAGTAAAATAAAGCTTATTGCAAAAAATTTTTTAAAAATACCATCCGATCTTAAAATCCTCCCTGCCAGAATATAAAAACTGCCAAACAACCATCAAATTTGGCGAAAAATCGCCCCTTGGCCTTCGTTGCGTATACTACATCTGTACCCATACAACTTACCAGGTATGGCAGCAGCCTGTCTAAAATAATATCAGGGCTGAGATAGTTGGCAACTGTTCTTAAAACTTCCAGTGCATTCAGCTTAGCTGAGCAGTGTTTCAAAGCTCGTAGTGATGAAGTTAAGAGTGGTACTATTAAAACCAGTCCTTCACTAACTACATTTTCTTTGTTGTTTGATGATTCATTGACACTAATTTGTTTTTCATATGAAGTTATGACTTCAATAATATTAAAGATATCCTTCTTCAATCTGAAAAATAGAGAATAAACCATTCAAAATTGAAAAAATTTCATGTATGAGAAAATTGCATTTGGTATTATCTTAAGCAAAAATACAACAAAAAAAAAAAAAAAACCTGTATATTTTTTCATCTGGAGACCTAGGAACTGATGCAAAAGCCTTCATATAATCATTTAGGAATGTGTAAAAATATTCAGGAAATGCCTTGTCCCGTTGCAAATCTAAATACTCTCCTGCTGTCAAACGAGCGGCAGGATCCTTCTGAATCATACTCTGAACTAATTTCTAAAAAAAAATTTGTTTCACAACGTTAATTTAATTCTAAAAGAAATATGTGATTGTTTAATAAACTAATTACAATACAAATAACATAACACTTCAACTACCATTTGCAAAACAACAAACTTTTTTCATGCGACAAAAGCATGGTCGTTTGCGCTACTGGGCAAAACAAGTGTTGTGGTCTCCCTTCTCAGAGGTTCTTTCTATGGCATAGGGACAATGAGGTTGTAGTGTAATGTTTGAAACATAGCGCTGGTTAAAGCGAAAATGTTGTGCCCTGTGATTCCCCCACCCCTCTTCCAATCAGAGGATTGGCTGCGGGGGCGTTGAACCCAAGAGGGGTGCTGCGAATCATGGGGAGTCTGTAAGAAAGGGACAGCCGGAGAGCGTGTCTGGTAGGGAACGGAGGTTTGGCGAGATTTAAGAAGGCTCGTCTCACCTCTGGTTAGGTAATTACTTGGTAATTAGAATTAAGATAGAGAAAGAGAATCTCTGAGAGTAGTTTCAGGAGGCCTGGCAAGATTAAAGCAGGCTTGTCCAGTTAATTAATTGATCGGTAACTAGATTAGAGTGTAGGATAGCCGAGGTCTGGTAAGATATTGCAGGTTTGCCCACCTCGTGCAGTTTTCTTCAATTGTTATGTTCTGTGTGAAACTGTTTAAATGTTAAATCTGTAAATAAATATATGTTCGTCTTGTTGGAGTGACGACTCATGGGAAATGGGAGTGACGACTCATTTGTCCCTATGCCAGGGAAGAAAAAGAACCTAAGTGAACCGGTGTAAGAAAAAGGGTTCACGACAGAGGTATAGAAATTGAGTTGTCTCTTTATGACACAAACACAAATATTTATTTACAGTGTAACATAAAATTGTAGAACAATCAGCCAGAGGTGACAAACCTACAGTATCTCATCAGACTTCTGCTCATATACTCTTGATTCTAATCTTGGGGGGGGGGGGGGGGGGGGTTGCAGTGGAGATCCTCCGACCCTGTTCATAAATTTACAGCTGTACCTCTCCTTTTGCCTAGGTGATTCGAAAGAGATGTCTGGTACTCTCATGACATTACGTTCAACTGTTCCATCACCTGACAGTTTTACGACTTCCTCAGCGAACGCTTTGACCTCTTTGATGTCCCACTCAGGCAAAAGGAGCTACATAATTACTAATGAGCAATGCCAAAGGGGAGTGATCCTTTTCCATTTTCAAACTGGTAAAAATTATTTACAAATTTTCTCTCAGAGCAAAAGCTTAACACACTGGCAACACTGTACATAGAAAAGGATATTCCAAAAACTCTTTGTTATGAGGATATTATAACTGGTAAAAATTATTTACAAATTTTCTCTCAGAGCAAAAGCTTAACACACTGGCAACACTGTACATAGAAAAGGATATTCCAAAAACTGTTTGTTATGAGGATATTATAACTGGTAAAAATTATTTACAAATTTTCTCTCAGAGCAAAAGCTTAACACACTGGCAACACTGTACATAGAAAAGGATATTCCAAAAACTGTTTGTTATGAGGATATTATAACTGGTAAAAATTATTTACAAATTTTCTCTCAGAGCAAAAGCTTAACACACTGGCAACACTGTACATAGAAAAGGATATTCCAAAAACTCTTTGTTATGAGGATATTATTAATGAGTTTACAGATGGGGAGAAAAAAAAATTAATTTCTTAAAATAATTTAATTTTGATTTTTAAATTTTCTTTTTATATATTTTTTGTAATCCTAAGTTAATAATATACATTGACACAAGCTCAAAAATTGTGATTTAAAATATATATATATATATAACCCTCATTCTCATTTATATAAGAAAGGCCCTGACTTTCATTTGTATGCCTAGGGCCTGAAAAGCTCTAGACACAACCCTGGATAACAGCTAGACTACTTTTAGATATCAAAAATTTGATAACAATATTAGTAATATTGCTTCATAAATAAATGCCAAAATCAATGTAAATACTGAAAATTGTTATTTACTTTGAGGTTGCAGTCTTCAATTTTTTCAAGGACTTTTGAGGGATCAAAATCATCAATTCTGTATCTCAGGAGTTGAGAAAAGTCAAATGGACATGATCCTTCAGTAAATAATTCAGTTAATGCACACCTATTGGTAGAAAAAAAATTATAAAGATAAATGAGAATTTTCAGTATATATCTGTAATGAACAATGTTCAAATTTTAGTCTACTTCTTTGAAAGACATTTTTTAATGATACAATATATGTAAGGTATCTATAAATTTTAGTGTACTTTAAAAGGCTCTCTTGAATGGCATTTTTTAGAGATACAATATAATGCTTCTATAAATTTTAGCATACTTTAAAAAGCTCCTTTGAAAGACATTTTTTTTTACAAGAAATAATATAATTCTGCTCTAAATTTTGGTCTACTTAAAATGTTCCTATGTCAGGCATTTTTTTCCAAAAACAATATAATGCTGTATATTAAACAAAATAATATAATGCTAACTTTAGTCAACATCAAAATAATGTTTTGAAAGGCATTTTTTCAATAAATAAAATAATGTATCTAATAAAACTGTGAAAATTGTTTGTTAAATAAAGAAAGAACATGAATAGGTTCTTTTCTCTTGTAAGATTAAAAAAAAAAAAAGTACCCAAGAGAAAAAATATCCATAGCAGCAGTCAAATCTCCAGTTTCAATTTCATCAGCATGAATTATTAATGATGGTGAAGGGGGTGCAATTGAACTATTTGAAGATGAAGCTACAGATATTGCAGATGCTGAATAAGTATTGGAAGAAGCCATGCTTTTGATAAATCTCTCAGGTGCTATATAACAAGTTCTTCGTCTTGAAGTGTCAAAAAAGTAGGAGAAATCTGCTGGATTGTTCTGAAAAAGAAAGGCAACACATACTATAAACTTGAAACTTTAAGGGAATATTTATTATCGAAAAGCAATAATGTGCCTCATCAGAAAGGAAGACATATATTTGCTTGAGACTGAAGTTCAAGCAAATATCTTTTTTAATTTACTAAATAAATCTAAAATAATAATATAAAGCAACAAAACTTGTTTGCATTTGAAAACTTTATTTATTAGTAGAAAAAATTAATTGACTGTTACAATTTCACATTCATTTCTTTTTCCAATACTAGGGGCTTTGCCTCCTCTGTTATGGCTAATAGTGAGATACATAGGGGTGATTCTCGGGCAATGTAACAGCCATTTACTGTTGTCAGTCACCCTTATGCGAAGGGGAATCACTGTTGAATCACTGTTTCAGCTTTAAAATTCAATTGAAAATCGAAATTTTAAGATAGAGACTTGAAATGAGGTTTATATGAATGAGAAAGCTTTCATCTTCCAGATGATGTAAATATTTTCTTTGTAAGATAAAAACTCGAGGAGCATCGATATTACATCCACATATGTGACGATATTTCTCAAAAAAGTGGGTTTAATATTTTGATGAAAATATGAGTCTGTTTTAAATTATTTTTAAACAAATTAGGTCTTGTTTGAAGGAGAAATGTCTGTAGTCTTAGATTGTAAAAAGATCAAACTTCTACGATTAATTTTTGGTGAGTTATCGTAATCTGAATATGAAAAAGTCAATATTTTTCTACAAAACATAAAAAAAAAAATAATAATAATAAATTAAAGTCCGATGAAGATGAGACATGTCTTACTTTCTTTCCCGCATTTTTCTGCATCTATTGGTATCGGTCTCGACCCCATACCCCCAGCGGTTTCGGAGGAGATAGCGTGACAAGCTTTTGACAGCGTCGGCGTCAGTTACTTTCTTTTAGAATAGAGAGATGGTAGATAGTTTGTTCTGAGGACATTGACCCATCAACACCACAAATTTGTTGGCTACTTTATCATGGGAGAACTGCTCCCTATGAGGGTATGGCACAGGAACATCTATGTCTTATCTAGTATTTGAACCAAAGCCCACTTTGTGTAAGCTTGAGATGCTAATCACTATATGATGTGGGTGGCTTCTCACTCACAAAAAAGCAAAATAACATGAAAATTAGGCTGTTACAGATAAGCCTGTTGGTAAAATATCAATATAAAATATTAAAATTAATAATTAAACATGTTAACCATTGATCAGAGCAGTGAACATTTTTTATATCATACTTATTATTCTTAGCAAAACTTGGCTATTATTTAATTAAGGGTTATTATAATAAATTTTAAAAGATAATCTTTTTGCACACAAATGACTCAGAAATGTACTATTCAGGGATATAGGCAGAGGAGGAGATGGAGAATTTTTTTTTAATAATTTATAAACAATCACAATCTATTAAACAAAAACAGATTCCCCTCCATTAATGTAATGGTAAACTGTTCATTTAAAAATATATAAATGATCTCATGATTTAATATCTGGATTAAAATATAAACAATCAGTAACAAATAAATGTCCACTTACTTCTGCTAAATTTGTAGGTTTAAAACTGGCGAAATCGGTCAAAAGAATCCAATTCCAACTAGTAATCATTATATTTTCCAATTTTATGTCTCCATGGTGAACCTAAAAAACGATTCATAGAATGCATTATCTATTTTAATCATAAATATGTATCAGATCTTTTGTATTGATTCAACTGTAACCTTGGGAGCAAATACTTAGTTTTCAAAAATGTTGTTGGAACTGTTTAAATTACTGCTATATAAATAACAGAATATGATTAAAGAAAAAAAAACTTACAAAATGATAACTATCAACAATGCATATGGTCTCAGTCAACATATAATATCTTTATGAACAGACAAAATATATAGCACAATATTTAAAACTGACTGACATCATTCATGAAATACAGCAAAGGGGAAAAGAACTATGATGACAAAATTAAATGCAGTTTTAATAAAGTATTAAATGAAGTACTTATATAGAAATGAGTATATATTTCTATATAAGTACAGCATACACTGATATATAAATTTGTATATGTTGATTCCTCATCCACTTTATGATGAATTCAGGGGCACTGGCTGCCCTTAATTCATCATCTAGGGCAGGGGTTCTCAACCTTTCAGGCTCTGTGGCCCCCTTTAAACACTGATGGGAGGTCACACCTCCCCCACCACCACTACCATATGTGGTCAATACAAGTAGTACAAATGAAATTTGAAACTGAAGCTGGATATTAAATGTAAATATATGAATAGATAATTTCATACACAAAATTTAATATTACTACACATATCTTAATTTGGAACATATTATTATTAGAACATATGAAATCAAAGAATTAAGTACAGATCAAATATATTTGAAATAATAAAAGATCTAGGTGAGGTTGGCATGTAATACCAGTCGCTTTCACAACATTAATGAGAGGGCTGGCACTGTTTGTCCTTGGCAAGTTTTTGAATATTAGGTTGTAACTTTGACAAAGCACACCTCAGGTCACTTTAAATGTCCAACTGTCAACTTAAACTTTCAGTTCTCTGAACTAATATCTGGAAAATAGTCTGCAATTTCATTTCGCAATGCTACCAAATGCCCTTATATAAGATCCTTCAATTAATTTACCTGTTGCAGTGGGAGATTTTTTTTTATCATCAAGGAGGTCGTTCAATCTTGGAAAGGAGGAAAAGTTTGGTTCTGAACTCTGAAGACGGCATTGCCAAAAAGCTATCTTTTCTGTGAAACCCTTAACAGTATAATAAGTCTTCAGAATGTTTTTCTGACATTGTAGCTTCATGTTCAGAAAGTTGAGTGTTTCGAAAAAGTCTGATAAATATGCCAAGTGAAAGATAATTTTTTCATCTGAAAACATGCTATACAGATATGCTTTTGTTGAAGTCTTCAGAAAAATTTCAACTTCCGATTTTAAGTTAAATAATCTAGCAAGCATATTACCTTTGGACAGCCATCGAACTTCCGCGTGAAAAAGAAGAGTTTCTTGGTCACTGTTCAATTCTTGACATAATGCCTCAAAGGGAACACCTCAAAGGTGCAGCTGAGCGAGAAACCGTTCCCAAACTCTTGTAGTGTTGCCATACGTACCACAATTATCGTGTTCGTGTTCGTATGTCGAAAACACATTACAGTTACATTGTGACCGCAAAATTAAACACAGAAAGTTACAGTTTTACTTTTTATTTTATTTTTTTTTAAACTCACGCCTCCCTTGAAATTCTTCTATGCCCCCCAGGAGGCGCCCCCCCCCCCAGGTTGAGAACCGCTGATCTAGGGGATGTCTTCATGATGAATTTAGAGCTGCTATAACTTGTTTTAAGTTAATCTCATTGGCCATGTATAAATTTGGATGTATTAACAGCAAGGTGAAGCGTATGCATTCCTATATATAATTTGGGAAATGAATAAATTTTTTCTTCTTAACAGTTAATCTTTGTATTACTAATGTTAAGGTTTAAAAATAAATCAAATATCCCCTATTTCAGGGGTCCCCAACCTTTTTGTACCTAAGAGCACATTCTAGAATACTGGTCGGACGGTGGGCACCATTTATTTTTTCAAGGGGAATTTATAGTTGGACATAGTTAATAATACATACACATAATATACTAAAAAAACATATAATTCCAAAAATATAATTAAACATAAAATTTTTTTTTGTTAATATCCTTATGTAAAAAAAATGATTATTAAAAAATAATGCATACAAAATCTACAAAGTATAAAAATTCTTTATAAAAAATGCCATTTCTACTTTTGTGTGACTAATCGTTAAAAATAAGAAAACTTTTACATAACATTTTATTGGAAAGTGAAATATTTTTATCATGGTCACACAGCGGTGGGCACACGTAAAACGATCTGTGGGTGCCATGGTGCCCGCGGGCATAGGGTTGGGGACCCCTGCCCTATTTTATTCCTCAGTTTACTTCTCAACAACAATATAATCAATATAATCTCCTTCTTTAACTACCATTTTATACACAAATGATAAGCACTAATTCTCAGTGTATAACTATGTTATCAACCACTGATTTAGCATGTTTTTTTTTTTACCCCTCCCCAGGCCTTTCCCTCTCTGACACACACACATAAAAAAGAATTATATAATTTAATCGTTATTAACAGATGGCTGTTGATTCTATCAAAGATGTTATTTCAGATTTTTTAGGGTGAGTGAAAATTTGATAAAAATTATATTCTAATCCAATTTAATGTGTCTGCATAATACCATTTAAGGGTTGATTTTGCAAATTTTGGAAAACACATAGACATATTTCACTGTTTTCAATTTAATGAACAATAAAGGAGGTTCACAAACAAACTGAACTCACAAATTCATAAACACTCCTCAATTTTAGCAAAGACATTAAAAAAAATATGGTGTTATTACTCATTATATCTTAAGTTTTAACATTCCTCTATTACTTCAAAGAAAAACTACAAAGAGGAATTCTTAAATATGAAAACTAAACAGAACTGAAAATAATGGAATCATCATCTTGGCTGGTTGATTGAGAGTGCTAGAGTCATTTTAAGCTGCACAAGGGCTAATTAGACCAATTATCTTCTCAGTACATTGGACAATTCACTCTAAAACAATATCTCATATAAAACAATATCACACAAACAATTCTTCACACATTAAAATTTTATGCCATTCAGTTTTTATGATATCAACATAGTCAAAAGTTTTTGCTTTTATACTGTTTTAAAAAATTTATATTTTTTTGAAAATAGAAAAGAATAAAATAAAAAATTCTATCTTCTATTCTGATAAAAATCTAATGTCACTACTTATGACTTGGTGAGATACATTGTACATATAATATAAGTAAATACTAGCTTACCCCGAGGTCATGACACTGTTTTAAACACTGGAGAAGTTGAAAAGCAATCCATCGCTTTTCAATGCTATTTAAAAAGGGTCTAGTACTAATTCTGTCGTATAAATTGTCTTTAACATACTGTCGAACTAGAATACCAGCCTTGTCAGTTAACTGAAAAAACAAGATTTTAACATCAATTCAGAACATATATCATTTCTTAACAAGAGAAAAAAAGAAAAGATACACTGATTAATAATTAAAACACATTACAAAAGTGAAAAATATTCATTAAGTACTCTGTTAGGGGAGGGGGGGGGGAATGGAAGTATAATTATTTTTATTGGCATAGATGATTTTTATTACTTAAAGAGAACTGGGAATAAAGTTTTGAATAAAAATTAAAAGCACAGTAATTCTACTTAAGCAAAAATTAGAAATTAACATTTCGAGAAAAGTACAAATGATAATATAAATCAGCTTTCACCATTCTTTCTTAATTACCACAATTTTGATGATATAAACACACACATACCATTTACTAAATAAATGCAATATGAATAGCTCATTTTAATTCAATCTAACATTAACAATCAAATCATCTTTTATTATTGATTAACTTGGGGTCTCCCATTAGTAAACATAAAAATTCAATATTTTAATTCTTTTCCAGGGTATTTTTACTCATGAAATAAACTATTTTTTAACTTAAATTAAAATTTAGATTTCTTTCACATTAACAAATATAAAGGGTGATTAACCTCTAACCTAATTATTCTTTCACCTTATCCTTCCTTTTTATAATTAGAATAATTATACTTTTAAAAAGACAGTAAATCATGAATTTTTTTGTTTTCTCCCCCTTTTTTTTAATATTGGGATTGACTACTTTTTTTTTTTTTAAGCAGCAACACTAAATTATTAAACAAAAATTCATGTCAGTGAGACAAATGATTTTAACTTTAGTAAAACTATAAATAAATATATTCGTTTAAATACAACTCACCATGGTCTTTTGGAACGGTATTGTATTTGGAACATTTCTCAGGGAATCTTTAATTGCTACAGGTAAGAGAGATAAAAAAATTTTAATTCACAATTTCAATAAGCTTAAAATCATACACACTAACAGAAGAAAGTTGTGCATAAATACCATCTAATTTTTCTCGATGAGCTTTCAGAGGTAATGATGGATCTCGAATTGCAAATACTTTCACAACAGTCAAACCTTCTCTGTGGTAAAAAAATTAGGCATTAAATTAAATATAATTATAATAGATGTGCTACAAATAATGATAATAAAAAGACTCCATAAAAGTTACAGTCCTAATATTTTTCGAATTAATGAAACTTTAAAGTTTTCACACTACCTGATACGTAAAAATTATAAAAATACATGTTAAAACACCAGGAGCATAGCATTTTCTTGTTTTTTTCCCAAACAGAAAGCAATTCTTTTATCTTACAGATTATTGGTTATATAAGAAAATAGCTTCTAAATTTTAAAGATTTTGAATACAAATTAAATTTTTTTTAAAATTAAAGACAACTTTTAAATGCAACAACTGTAAAGGTACTATATCCCATAAATTTTGAAAAAAAAATAAAGTTCAGCAGTTTTCAAAAAATATCTACTTAAAATAAAGCTATGAATGAAATTTATCGATTTTATATATTTTTTTAAATTCAAAACAAATCAGGATGTAATATAAATTTTCTGTTCCTTTCAATATATAATATATATTTAAAAATAAGAACATAAAGTTCAAAATAATTCAGACTGTTTTAATTATTTGTTAATTGTGAATCTATAATACAATTTTAAAATTTTTTCGTAAAACAGATCTGTATTCACTACCTAGAAAGAAATGTACTAAAGCAGCACTATTACTAGAACAACTTTCTGTAGTAAACTAAAACATTATTTATTATACATTAAAATTAATTTTTAATCCTTGTCTCAGTATTTGAATTAATAACAATCAACTAAGAGTTAAAAATGTGGTAAAAATAAAATATTGAAATATTACAAGACACAGAAAATATAAAAGTTACACTGCATTCTTTATTTTCTCTAACAATTTAAAAAGGACCCAGACATTACAGATTGGGGCCCCATGAATATAATAAGAGTTTCTGAGACCCATGAATTTAAAGTCAGTATGATCCATGTCAACAAAGCATGAGGCCGACATTCTTAATTTTTTTTTGTTATCATAAAACTTACAAAAACAAAGTCTCAAACAGTTTTCCTGTGTAGATACATGTGGCTTGAGTATGTGTCAGTGGCTTAAGAAATGTTAAGAACACAGTGAAGGTACAAATTATATATCAGTGATATGACTTTGTAAATTATACACATAGCTTGTATATTTAAATTTCCAATCCTAAACTTTAATTTGAAAAACAAAATGATGAAAATAAACTAATATGGATACATAAATATCGAAGTAAGAGAAATATGATTTATACAGATATGAATAAATATGAATACAATTTGGTTAACTATATGATACTTAAAAATACTAACAAAATAAAAAAGGATAAAAACATATTTATTTAATAAAAAAACTTCTTACTTATGTTTTGCCCTTGCAACTTTGAAAAACCTTGTACTACCTAAACTGTAAATGCAAAGTTTTATTAGAATTGTTAGAAAAAAAATTTCAACTCTTTCAAAATATTCATATTTTTTTTAGTATCTTTTCAAAAACTTTATTATATACAGCAGAAATAATGTTTATAACTGGTATAACAGGTATGCTGCTACTTATGATTGAAACACAGCATATATAAACATGGCAATTTAAATATTTCAGATAACTGAAAGTATTAATAATAAAATACAATATAAGATTCATGCAGTGAAACACTTACTTAATGTCATAGGTATAATCAGGAAGATCAGCAAGGTAATACTCAACAGGAAAAATTTGGGATGGAGCTATTCCAGTCAACTGATTACCCATTGTTTTGTTGCTTAAAATATTTTAGTTTCTGAAAAGTATATTAAGGCAATTTAGAATAAGATTACAAGCAATTTTAAAACTATAATCCCTTTTCCATTAGAAATAAAATTATTAGTTTCTAATTACTAGATTATCATAAAAAAAAAGAAAAAAAAAAGGAAGCAGTAAGAACATACTTAACATATATTTTGAATATCTGATGACTGTTACTTCATAATACAATAGCAACTCATAAATCTTCAACAGTATCTCTTAAAAAAATTACATATGCCAGTGGTGCACAAACTTTTTTCGACCTTCAAAATTATAAGCTTCATATTAAAGTATTGAAAATTATACATTGCATTTATTTATATAAAACTAAAATAGAAAAAAATTAATAAGAAGGGCGAACCTGGTCCTTGAATAATGTTTGTTCAATATACAGTTGGCTCTCTGTTTAACGATGCTCTACTTAACGCCAATCTCTATTTAAAGACGATATTTCCCAGTCCCGGCCCCTCCGACATTATGGGAAATGTTACTTCTTCACAAATTCTGTTTAAGGGCGATCTTTACTTAAGGACTATTTTTCATGGTCCCTTGAAAGTCGTTAAACAGAGAGCCAACTGTATCTTAAAATATTTTAGAGTACTAACTCTTGCATCATGTTCCAGATTGTCTTTCTCGCTGTATGGTTTATATAGCAACTAATTTTGAAAATCCTTTCTCATACAGATAGATAGAAGCAAATGTAAGCAATGTAAGTATAGCCTTTTAAGACTGTTTGACACCTTATATAAAAATATACCATACATTTTTATATAACAATACCTTACTACAAACAAAATATAAATAAAAATATTAAGCATATTTTTTAATTAAATAATTTAATGATATAAATTTACTTCAAACTATCTGTGACCCCTCTTTTTTCTTTTTTTTGCAACAGAATATCCCTGTGACTACAGAGGCTGTTCACACATTTTTTAGACGATGTATATTGTATTCACAAAACTAAATTACATAAAATTCTTGTGTTTTAAATGTTCTATTTGACATCCCTTATTCTGAACTATCTTTCGACACCGCAATTTCCAGGATAATAATGCCTTTTGAAGTGTCAGAAGAGGTATTCTATCCCATTCCTCCTGAACAGCTTTCCAGAGTCCTGTAAGGGTTTTGGGACAACGTTTGGATAATGCAGATTTTAAAAGTCCGAAAGCACAAAAATCCATAGGTGATACATCGGGAGATTTAGTAGGGATATCAGTGAAAGGTATGGCCTTGGTACCAGTTTTTTGTTCCATTTCTTTTAGGAAATTTACAGTGGATTTTGATGTGTGACTGCTAGCTTTGTCCTGATGGAGTCTCACAGATTGATGGCACTGTGGATAAAGCGATGGTATTTCATTCAGAAAAATTGGCGATAAAATATGTTCCTGATAGTATTTGGAGTTAATCTTGACATTTTTTTTCCACTCTATTTATTTTTAACTTGCCATCATAAGAAAACCAGCAACAATCATGAATCCCTTAGAAAAACTTTCTTTCGATTCTTTGAACCATGTACTTAAATTTTTTTCTCCCCTTTTATGATAATAAATGGCTCTTTTTTTGTTGCAATCATTTAAATACACCCATGATTCATCTATTGTGACAATTGTTTTCCATTTTTCTTTGGATAAGTGTTTCTCATATAGAATTTTGCAGCGTGTCCTGCGTTCAGAGATATGATTTGGAAGAAGACGATGCACATTCATTTTTTCGCTTTCTTAAGATTTAAATCAACGTTTGTCATTTTGTTTACAGTGGACACCGAGCATTTTAATGATTTTGCAACTGTCCTTTGACTAGGGGGATTTTCTTTTAACATTAAACAACGTACTTTGCAATAGTCGAAGATGTCCATTTTTTGGATAACGGAGTATGCATATTTCACTTCGGAAAGAGCATAAATATAGCCTTCGAACCACTGCTTTGTTAAAAATGCCATTTTGAATAAAAACAAAACTTTCAAGCCGCAGACGATAATTTTGACTTTTAAAAACATAGTACAATTGCAATTATTTCTTTTGCAGCAAACGATTTTTTATTACCGCTTACCAAAATCGTCTAAAAAATGTGCGAACAGCCTCTGTATATACTGTACTAAATAAGATTTTAAAAAAAGTTCTGATTTTACTTTTCAGTTATTTGTCTAGGTATTTTCCATTTGGTTTAACTATATATATAAATATAACTTCCACATGTACATGCACATATATATTTATATACTTAATCTTCTTAGAAATACTGTTGCAACATTTGGAATGAGTTCTAAAAGTATTTGACAGATTTTTTAATAATCATGTTATGCCAAAGATGCAATATCTGCAAACATAAAGTAACAATTTTTCAAAATAGTTACCATTAGCCTTCACACAGTCCTTTTGTCTTTTAAGCCATTCATCAATAGAATTATGCTAGGTCTCCATTAGAAAAGCTGCAGTAACTCACACCAAAATTTCAATATTGCAATGTTCCCCATGGCAGGCCATTCCCTCAATCACACTCCGACCTAATATTCCCTGGGGTTGAGATAAAGGGGAAAACTGTTAAAATCATGAAGGGTCATCATTCCTCCTCAATCATGGTTTGGTAGAGGGCTGTGTGCTACAACAGTATCATGGAGCTGTATTTTTGTGAGAAAGGTGTGAAAATATGCCAAAGTTTAGAAAGACACTGTATTGGAACTTGTAAAGAATTTGAATAGAACTTGTTGAAAAATCGGCCCTGGAGCTTCAAACAGGATTTTATATCTGCCCACAAGGTCAAATCCATTCAGAAGTTGCTTCAGGTGAATGTGCCTGCCTCTCACCAGCTAACTGACCTGCTAGGAGCCCAGATCTTCACTGCTGTGAATACATAAGCCTTCTTCAAGTATTGAAAGCTTGGTGTGAGCAGCTGCAGCTATTCTTACATAGATCCTGCAAAATTCTATTGGTAAATGGCCTCAAAGACAATATGACTGGGTGAAGCCTAATGGTAGCCATTTTGAAAAATGATTAGTGCTTTACGTTTGCAAGTATTGCATCTGCATTATATGGTATGATTATTAAAATATCTTTCAAAATACTTTGTAATTCATTCTAAAAGTTACAACAGTATTTATGGGAAAACTATGTATATATATAAATAAAACCCCATACAATGTATTTATATAACTTCCACATCCTCTATTTAAGTTATTTAATATGATTATAACAAGTTATTTAATCTTCACACTTGCAATTCATAAATATTCAGTATCCTGAAATGAAAAATCACAACCTTATTTTGATAATATTTTGCCATCTTTGGGATAGATTGTCTTCTTTTTATTATTTCTTTGGGAATAATAAACTTTAGGAGCAACAATAAGACTTTAATTTTACTTGTAAAATCTGAAATAAATTATTTCCTGCACAAACTAGCACAAGCAAAGTTATAATTGCTTCAAAAAGTATTACTAATATAATTTAAAATGCAATTGATAATATAATAAAATATGATCTCAAGCTTGAAAAACAAACTAGAACTTAGAACTTAAATTACATGAAGACAATATGCATTAAATAAGATAATTAAATTTCAATAAAAATTATCATAAAACTATAGATACAATAATGTACTAATATAGTAAGGTATTGCATTTGATATTATATATAGGTTTAACATTACAATTCCAAAATCATTAAGTTAGCTCATGGTGAAATATTATTGTAAAACATAGGTATACAACTAAAATAAATGACAATTCAAGATGATACAATACTAGTGAAAAGATTATGAAAAATAATAATGTTATCATAGACGATAAAAATTCTAATAAATTTTAAGCCATAAAAATATTAATAAGAAATACAGAAAAATAATTTGTTAAATTTATATGCAGTCTCAATTGGTAGTCTATACATCAATATGATTTGTGGGCCATTATACTAACAGGTGAATACTTAGTATCACTGTCATGAATGCCTGAACAATAACAACTACGAGTAAAACTCAAAATCAAATATTTGTTAGTGCGATAAATGCTCGAAGAGTATTTATCATACGGAACAAATAAAAACATTTTCAAGCTTATAGAAACTTGCAGGTAAATGTCAAGGTTTTATTACGAGGTAAACATTAAAATTATTGCATGATCTATACATAACTATAACTTGGCATTTACAGAAATCAAAACAACCGATTAATTATACACTGGTTAAGAACACCTACATCAATAATAGGTTTGAAACTTAAGATTTCGTTTTAATTTGTCACAAATTTATTAGGGTTATGGAAGAACAGGCGGTAAGATTTAGAAATTAATTACTTTTCTCATCTGTAATATACTAGCTTTATAAAAGCCCAGTCGAATCCAAACGTATAAATTGTTTAAATCACAATACAGTTAAAATCTATTTACTACTAAGTCAATGTTATCGTAAATAGCATACAAAATTATCAAAAATTCTCTGAATGACAGAACAATTTTACTACTTGTCAGTCAGTTCTAACATTACCCGATTCGGCTTGTTTACAAACAACGTTTAACGACGTTTTAAACACTGTGTACACCATCAAAAACTCAGTTTTCGATCTGCAATACTTTTGGAATTATAGCCAAGATTACAAATATTTCTTGTAGTAGAATTTATTCTACAATGATTATGTCTGTAAAATCTCACGGATAAATAATGTTATTAGTATAAAACTACAAATATAAACTCACATGACAGTTCAAAACTAACATCACAATTTGATACCTATCGCCAGAGTTTACGATTGCCAACACTATTTCCTACAAACATGATTTCTTTGCAAAATCAGCTGGTATTTAGGAGAAAGTACCCTTCTGTTGGCCTTGCGGTACGGCGTGGATACGCTAGTAAGCGCTACAATCGTGCTAAGTTTGCTAGGTTGTTTCATCGTCAAAAATATCCAGTATCTGCTAATGGGCCTGTGGGGCTGCCCTAATGCTCTCGATAAGTACCGAATTCTTAAATATATAAGGCGTAAATATTAGAGTTTAAAAAAAATAGAGTTTACACAGCGCCCGCTCTAGGGGCGGGCAACCCGGACATTTGTCCGGGGCAAAAATTTAGGGCGTATAGACTTGTTTATTACCTCTAATTATAAAAGAGCAGTTTCATTACACAATAGCATTATTCTTGCATGTATTCTGTTGCATGAATCTGCTGACATAAATGGGGTAGAATCAGCAGAGGAAATTTCAGCACTATCTGCTCTTTTAGGCAAAAAAAGAAAGCCTAAGCAATGTACTGAGCTTAATTATAAAGTTAAATTTTGCTCCAAACCTTACTATTGCTTTAAGAATATTGCTAACGATACCAATAACTGTAGCAAGTGGCGAAAGGAGTTTCTCTAAATTAAAATTAATTAAGAACTTTTTACGTTCGACTACTACACAAAATCTTCTTTAATGTTTGGCTGTTTTGGCAATTGAGCATAAAATTGCTGATCAAGTAAATTTAAAAGATGCAATAAAAAAGTTTGCAGAACTGAAAGTAAGAAAAAAAAAGTTTTTTTTTGTGATTTTAGCGTAGTTGATGTTACCTTGTTTTATCTTAAAAGTAAAGGCATTTTGATTGTTTGTGCAATAATACACATTTTTAATAGCATTTAAAAATGTAAAAAATTATATGGTTGGCAATTAGTGGCTAGGTACAGATATTTCTTAATTAATTTCTACTGTTTTGTACTGCTTGATTATCAAAGTTATGTTATATGTTATATATATATTCTTAAGGGGCGGCAATTTGTCTTTTTGTCCGGGGCGACTTAACTGCTAGAGCGGGCGCTGGTTTACATACTACATGACTGATATGATCCATGAGTGGTTGATTTTATTTACGCTAATGTAGGGAATGGTCTAGTTCAGAGTTTCGCAAAGTGTGTTCCGCGGAACCCCTAGGTTCCTCCAAAAATTTTAAGGGTTCCGCCTGGCAGTCTGACCAACACCTTCTCTCAGCTGAGAGAAGGTGTTGGTCTGACATTCTATTTACCCTCATATTTTTGTTTTTTGAATCACTATTATTTGTTTTAATGAATAATTTTTAAGGACTTTTTGTTTAATTTAATAAAATTTAAGTATTAAAACAATATTAGTTTCATTCAATATCACGTTACATCGAGGGGAGGAAGGAGTCTATTGATCAAAAAAGGTCGAGGGTTCCGTGGACTTTGAAAAATGTTCCGAGGGTTCCGCGATTCAAAAAGTTTGGGAAACACTGGTCTAGTTTTTAGAGCAGAATGTCAGATATCAATTTGGTGCATTTTTTCGATTTGTTCAAAAGATCCCATAATTACTACTTTGAACTTCTACTTTTTGAAACATCGTATTCTAATCTTTAGAAATTTCCCAGATTCAATTAGTTTAATCCTGGGGTTCACAAGTTGTGGTTCGCATCCTGTTCTTGCTTTTAAACAGCTTTGAATGGGGGTGTGAATGTTTCTTAAGGATCTCCATTTCTTTCAAATTTCCTTTTTGTTAAATTAAGCATTTGGTTTGAATTAAATTATGAAAAATGTATTTTAGCGTATTTTCTTTGTCCTAAAAGACCTCTTTATTGAAAATATGCAATAATATGTAGTATTGGGAGTGGGGTGGAGTGCTGCAGGATGTGTAGAAACCACTGAAGGGGATCACGACTCGAAGAAGGTTGAGAAACACTGGTTTATTCAATTTCGGTTTTGCCTTAGGAATGTATCTTTTTGAATTAGGCTCCAAGAACAAATTTTGCTTGATTATAGTCAGTAAAACGAATAAGACAGAAAAAAATATTCGATATGCCAAACAAATGTTATATCGGAACACAACTTGGGATGTCTTTTGGTTAGACCTGCATCCTACTCAGAAAGTTCCCCCTTGAGGTAACTGATTTGGTTAGGCCCCCTGATGACGAGACCAATCGGTTACCTCGTTATATGGTTTAGTTCCGTTATTGCTACAGAATCTTGTATTATGGTGCATTGAGTCCTAAGTGCGTGATTTCTGTTTATTTTTTGTCTACATTCTTCCTGTTAATAATTATCTTGCTTTGTTGAATTATTTTACTTTTAGTTATATTAGTTAATTAAAAGTTAGAAAACATCAAATGTTAGAAAACACAAAAAATACTTTAATTTAATTTTAACATATATATTTTCAATTCTATATTATTTGCATTTTTTATAATGTTTATCTTGATTTTTATTTATTTATTCATTTATTTTTAATTAATATTTTATTTTATATTTTATTTGTTTTGATTAAATGAAAATGCATACACACAGAAAAGAAGAAAGGGGAGGTACAGTGCATTTAGAAGGCGATCAAGTTAGAAACAATTTAAAATTTAGTTTTCCTAATGCGTGAAAAACCAATAGAAAAAGCGAGTGAGTGGATAAAATGAGTCCGGCGCTAGTTCAAGTTGAGCAGCGCGATGACGCTTACGGAAACCACTATCGCGATAATCATAAACGGGGAATTCAGCAATTATCTCGTTAGGAATCTTGTCGATATTGTTATAAAAGTTGACCGAGAGCTGTTGCGCTACCATACGGAACGTTCGGATATCGAAATTCCTAACTAATGACCGCATTAGAGAGGTATCTGAAAGTCTATCGAATATTCCTCAGAGTTCTATTTTGGAAGCGTTCAAGAATATCGATGTTAGATTTGGCAGCTTGGGTGCAGACAGGTGCAGAATAGAGATCCGTTGGAAGAATTACCGACTTATAGAGTAGTACTTTTTTCCTAGTGTTAAGGTGAGGGCCGAAAAGGAAGGAGCGTAGCGATTTGACTTTACGTATAATCTTGTTTTTGACATTTTGAATGTGGGGTTTAACAGTGAGCCGCTGATCGAGGGTTACATCCAGGAACTTCACAGAGTTCTTACAGTTAATAACCGAGTTAAGAATTTAAAAGCTGGGAAGATTTTTATAACTTAATGAGAAATAGATGGCTTGATATTTAGAGGGGTTAACTTTAATTTTCCGTTAAATAAACCAATCTTCCAGAGCATCAATGTGATTTTGAATAAAACTGGATATTGAATTTTATTGGCGAGCTGTGGCCAGGAGGGCAGTGTCATCCCCGCACAGGGCAAGAGAAGTATAATTTTTGCGTGGAATGTCATTTATATATAAATTAAATAAAGTGGGGCCGAGAATGGAGACTTGGGGGACTCCGGCAGTGATTGATTTCTGTGAGGAGAAGGTGTTTCGTACGCGGACGCAGAAAGATCTTTTGCAAAGGTAGTTGTGTATAAAATGTATAAGACTATCATGAATATTAAGCTGAATTAGTTTGTATATTGGGCCAACATGAGTAATCTTGTCGAAAGCCTTTGCAAAATTCAAAAGGAGTATTCCAGTTGATCTCTGCTCTTGAAGTCCACAAGGAGCAAACTCTATGACACGGAGGAACTGGTGTGTTGTGCTGTGGAGGTTACGAAAACCAAATTCCTCTGGAATAATAATGTTACTGAGGCCGATAAAGTCGTTAATTCTATTGAGAATAACCCTCCCGGCTATTTTAGAGAGAGAGCTGAATACACTAATCGGGCAATAACTCTCAGGGAAAGTTAACTTTGAACCCGGCTTGGGAATGGGACAGACTACAGTTGATTTCCAATTTCGGGGAAAATATGAAAATTTGATGATGGAGTTAACATTTTTTTTTAGAATTGCTCTTTTGAGGTGCCAAGGGATCTCGAATTTTTAATTTTCAGTTTTTGTCTCTGTATACAAAATGGGAATAATTTGTATTCTTTTTTACTACACTGAAGACCTCTAGAATTCAAAATGAGGATTTTTTGGCAGAATAATGCCTGTTTTTAAAATCCCCCCCCCCCCAAAAAAAAAAATGAAAAAATGCTAGCATCTTTAAAAATGCTTCACGGGCATTCCAAATCATTTCAAAACCTTAAATTTGTTAATATTAAGTTTAACGTATATATATAAACATAACTGTGCATTAACTTTTCTTTTGTTTAAGGATAAGGATTCGTAAGTCATGCCGTCCCTATCGCTAGATAATACGGCGAATTTTTCTGCTGATAAAAAGTCGTCGCGACAGCGCTCCTACCAGTCCACTTCAGGACCGGTGGGGCCGTCACACCAAAGCAACATTTTTTTATTTAACTTTAAGTATTATCCTGTAATATTTATATTTGTCATTGGGTTATACAATAATACGCAATATATAAGTGCACTGTATATAAATACACTATATAAAACACATTACTTCAACTCTGCTTAATACTGTACATATCACTATTTACGCTATACACAACACTATCTGCGACACTGTGCACAACACCATTTACATAAATACAACACAATTACACTTTATACTTCCCAATTAAATTCCATTCCAATTTGTTAATTCTAATTCCAAAAACAATTGTATAATATCACATTAAATTATCAATATATTGTAAAATAGACCTTACGTTACACTTATACATACAATGATACTATATACATATTTACAACACGATGCAGGTATTAATTTTATTTTTAACTCATTTTGACATTATACACTGAAGTGCCACTGAATTAGGGATAGCAAAGCCTATGCAAATTGTGTAGCGCTGCGTATTATGTATGCGCAAGTGAGGGCACTGAGGTAACTGCATATATAGCGCGTACTGTGGTTGTTCTGAATTAGTTGTTGGAATTGCCAGTATGGGTAAACTGCCTGATTTAGACGCCTTCGATCGCGGACAAATCGTAGGTGCGCGACGCATGGGCCATTCAATTTCCGAAATCGTCAGACAGCTAGGATTTTCAAGGTCGACAGTGTCAAGAGTATACCAAGAATACATGGATGGTGAAAAAAAAAGTATCGATCGGGCAAACTGCAAAGGACAATTAGCCTTGACAGTGCGTGATGAGAGACGGCTCAGGCGTATTGTACGTAGCCAGCGAAGCCAAACATTAGCTCAAATTACCACCCAGTTTAATGACGGTGCCAGTCGTACAGTCAGTAAAAGGACTGTGCAACGCTCGCTTCACCGTATGGGTTTCGGGAGCCGTCGACCTACGAGAGTACCATTGCTCTATACTCGCCATCGGGCTGCACGTCTTGCCTGGGCAAGAGAACACAGAGGCTGGAGTGTAGAGGACTGGAAACGAGTAGCATGGAGTGATGAGTCTCGATTCCGACTACTTAACGCCGACGGGAGGCTGGGAATATGGCGTCAGGCTCATGAAGCCATGGATCCTGCATGCCTGGCTGGAACTGTACAAGGGCATGGTGGCTCAATCATGGTCTGGGGTGTTTTTTCGTGGCACAGTTTGGGATCTTTGGTGCGTGTACCAACCTCCCTCAATGCAATTCGGTACGTAGAGTTGCTGGGTGATCACCTCCATCCGTTTATGCTGTTGTGTTATCCGCACGGTAATGGAGTTTTCCAGCAAGACAACTATACCTCTCACAAGTCCCGGTTGGCTACTGGCTGGTTGGATGAGCATTCCTCTGACTTCTCTGTCATAAATTGGCCACCTAGAAGCCCAGACTTAAATCCTATTGAGCATCTTTGGGATGTTTTGGAACAAGGCGTGAAAGGCCATCACACAGCACCAAAGAACCTTACTGAATTATGGACAGCTTTAGCCAATATTTGGCAAGCCATTCCCGTGGAACGTTTCCAGAAACTTGTTGAATCTATGCCTCGTCGTGTGGCAGCTGTTATCAAGGCCAGAGGAGGCCCAACTCGTTACTAGGTAGGTATCATTAATTCAGTGGCACTTCAGTGTATTATAGCATATTAATGAGCTACCTTTACTGCTTTTCTTATTTTATATAATATAACTAGCTGAAAACGCGTACTTCGCTACGGAGTGCATTCAAATTAAATACAACGATCAACGTATGCAATCGATGTAAAAAAAAAACAAAGAAATATATTTATAAAAAATCGTAACGTATATATTTATGGACAAAATAATGTAGAAGAAAATATTCAAATTGAATCTAATGGAACATACTAAAGAATATGGTACAGTTAATATAGTACAGTTTGAGGAACATATCTTTTCTTGTATTTTAATATTTTTTTGGATAATGTCCAATCGTCTGCCGCATTATCAAGAATTTTTTTTTTTTTGTCCATGTATGTTGTATGCACGTGACGATAAATTAATTTAAAGAACCAGAAAAAGTAATCACGTGATCAGCATTTAATAAAGTAAATTCTAAAAATTAATCTTTAAAAATTCACCAAAAATCAGAAATTGGAGGTAAAGATTCGAAAAAGATTTCATTTTAAAGGAATATTTCTGATCTTTCTCGTGATATAAATTCTATTACCCTCAAATTATTATTTTAAATGCAAACTTAAAAAAAGTTACACTGCTGGCCACTGTAAATGCAACACCCTGAAGGAAACATGCAAATAACATGAAATTTACAACATGCATTAGCGGACGTGAGATATGCAAATGATTAGAATTTCAGCGCAGACGCACATCACGCGCGCCTGTGGCGCCACTTCAAAGCGCTATTTAAGGCTTGGAGATTTCGACGATTTCAAGTTCGGCAATTGTGTTTTTCTTGTGGTTTTTCCAAAAAAAAAAACCCATCAATTATGCCTTGTCGAAAACAGCGATCATCTTTTGATCAAGTAACCGAGTTCGACAGAGGAAGGATAGTGGCCTACCGAGATTGTGGATTATCTTTCAGGGAAATCGGTTGTCGTGTTGGACGAAACCAAACAACTGTAATGCGGATATGTGATCGTTGGATGCAGGAGGGTACGACGGACCGGCGTGTTCGATCGCATCCACCTCAGCGCACCACTTCACGTGATGACAGGCAAATTGTGCGCATGGCAGTGACGGATCGCTCAGTCACATCTCGAACCATAGCACAGCACATGCAGTCTGTAACGCATCATCCAGTGTCTGCGCGTACCATTCGACGCCGTTTACAGCAGAGTGGTGTGTCCGCAAGACATCCATTGCTTTGTCTACCCTTGACGCAGAACCACAGACGTCTCCGCCGCCAATGGTGCGATGACAGAAGGATGTGGACGGCAGAGTGGAATGAAATTGTCTTTACTGACGAGTCACGCTTCTGTCTGCAACACCACGATGGTCACATTCGAGTCTGGAGACACCGTGAAGAGAGGATGCTGAACAGCTGCGTTATGCACCGCCGCACTGGTCCTGCACCGGGTATTATGGTATGGGGCGGTATTGGATATCACTTTCGCACACCTCTAGTACGCATTGCCGGTACTTTAAACAGCCATCGCTACATCTCCGAGGTGTTGGAGCCAGTTGTCCTTCCTTACCTTCAGGGCTTGCCCACAGCCATATTTCAACAGGATAATGCGCGACCACACGTGGCACGCATTGTCCAACGGTTCTTCGTCAATCGCCAGATTGAATTACTTCCCTGGCCGCCTCGCTCTCCGGATCTTTCGCCGATAGAAAACATGTGGTCCATGGTTGCTCTACAATTGACCAGGATTCCATCCCCAGCGGCCACAGCAGATCAACTTTGGCAACGTGTGGAAGCTGCTTGGTCTGCTGTACCCCAAGAACTAATCCAAAGTCTCTTTGAATCAATGCCGAGGCGTGTGGCAGCGGTGATCTCCAACAATGGCGGCTACTCTGGCTACTGATTTTGGCAGGAACCACACTTCATAGAAGTCTATAAATTTAATCATTTGATACTTGGTCAACATGTTATCTACAAAATAAATTTTGTTGTGATATCTCTTGTCTTTCTTGGTGCTGCAATTTGGGTGGCCAGCAGTGTACTAAAGCAGCTTAAAAATTTAATTAAAAAAAAATCTAGGAAGAATTTTTCAAAAATCTTTCTTAGTGCTACACTTTGTGCTACACTTAGTGCTACATTTTCCCCTACACCAGGGGTGTAAAACTCGCGGCCCGCGACGAACATTTTTGCGGCCTGGCCAATATATTGGCACACAATAATATATAATAAAATAACCGACGCAGAATTATAATAAGATAGGAAGAATTCGCTAAATGTTTTCCTATTGATACTCTTTTTTTGCTATTATTAAACAAAATGCATATATTTATGTTGAATATACTGTAATTAGGTAAATAAACCTACGTTTCTATTAATATTGATTTTTTTTGCGGCCCACCTATAGTTAAACTTTGTTTGTTTGGCCCAAGGTAGCCTTTGAGTTTGACACCCCTGCCCTACACTATAAGAAGAATCGCCATGCAAAATTTCAGCCCTTTAGGTCCAGCGGTTTCGTCAAGTAGCGGGAGCCACTGTATGTAGTTACTATATTAAATTATCTATTCAATTACACCCGGTACATATTTAAATGTATTTACAATATTCTATTAATCATTACTCGATACATCGTATTTCATACATCTAAACATTTCAGTGAACCACGCTTTCCATATTTTCATACAAACAATACAAACCATTTGAACCCAACTATGTTCCATTTTATAACTTGTAACATTTCAATAACGTCACCTGATTAAACACTGGTACCTGTATAGCAATTCCGTGATCAATTAATGCTAATTTTTATTTATTTATTTATTTTTGTTATTATTATTTTTATTATTTTATTTATTTATTTTTTATTTATTAATTAATTTATTTTTTCATGGCTAACTACATTCTGAATGAAATTGTATCATAAATCTACAGATTTTACCCTTAAGAATTCGATAATAAGCTGTATTTATATGTGCTTTTTTTGTATAAATCTGAAGCCATAAATGATAATTTTTTAAAAAATCTGCCTGTTATTTTTTATGCTTTTGCTCTATTTCATAGCCTATAAATTTGAAAAATATTTGTGGTTTCAAAGAATGATGCACAGTTTTGCGGCAAACACATCAATGAACAATCCTGAGAAATTTGGGAAAAATTAGTAGAAAATGAAGGCGCATAGAGAATTTTGAAAAATTCTAGCATTGTTGAAGAATTTTTTGGAATACAGGTCTTATTCTTCCACAAAATACTTATTTCTGGATTCTAAGGACCTGTTCACATAGGAGTTCGTTGCGGAGCGTTAAAGTATTGAAATATATTTAACCAATGACAAACCTCCAAACGATTAGCAATGAAATTTTTGATTGGTTTATTTTCGTCTCAACGTCATCTTTCCCTTAACACTACGCAACGGACTCCTATGTGAACAGTCCCTTAGTGTCTTCAATGAAGTAAAAAAGAATATTGATTATTTTCCTTCTGTATATATAGTAAAATACTGAAAAAAAACGAGGTTGAAAGTCCCTTGTCCCCCATAAAAAAAAAGTTGATGCAAAATCGTCTCAGTTACTTCTCTTATCTTTCAGGAACTACTGTAAAGGATTTAAAAGTTATCAAAACATCCATCTTTACCTTTTTGTAACGTCAAATATTTGTTCATTTTGAAGCAACTTGTTTTGACTATAAAAACATTACAAAGTGTAGACAACTGAAAAAAGATGCTGTACAAAAGGAATTTTAAAATTTTCAGGCAGAATAATGTGAGAAATCGTACTTTTTACTGCATAAGTTGACATGAAACCTGTAAGCATCACTTTGTAGGCATTCCTAATCCAATAAAATTTCACAAAAATCCCAAACGTGAGTATGTTATATATATGATCACAAAACAACTATATTCGGTTTATATAAATACTTTTGGGTAAATTTGAATAAAAACTTAATTTATAACAATATTATATGAATATGGCAAAGTCGACTTTATACCCTTTCAAAAAAAAAAAAAAAAAAAAAAAACACAACAAAAAACAAAAAAAAAAACCCTCATTTTATTAATTTTGAAAGTGGTACTATTAGTCAATTTTAAGCAACCAACTATCATGTTTTTCAGCTAATGTTTATAACATTGATTACGTTATAAATTTACACATATTTAAGGTTCCAAAAACATAAAAACAGCGTATTAGCAGTTACCAATATTTTTGAATCACTTCAAACGCAAACCCTTAAAACGACCGGTCATTTAATCCATATTAAACTGATTTTTAGAAGGGAAAAAATAACGTGATACATAAAAATATTAGGCTTTATTCAATGTTTTCTTCTTTTTGGAACAGACGTTTTTACTCAGAAACAGGAAATCCAAGGGCGCGGTGGCCCAGTTGGCAAGAGCAGCGGGCCAGTGATCTGAACGTCTCTGGTTCGATGCTCATCGTGCAAATCCACCGCCATGGACACTAATGCCGGTCAGTGCACGTAAAATCTGTCGTGGTTGCAATGTCCTCCAAGTTTTCAAATTACCTCTGGAGGTGCTGGGTCTAGTGCATCGGTATTGTCACTTGCCTCGGTTCTAAATTACCGGACCGGCCCTTTAGCCAAGTCGGACTCCGACCCTCGCGGTCTCGGTGGTATTAAGAACCGGAGCCGTACCACTTTGCCCAATAGCCTTAATTGGACTTGAACTGATAGATACTATTGGTCAAGGGGCTTCAGAAACAACAACAACAAACATGGAATCCTGTATAAACTGAAAACATATATGAATACTGTTGTTATTGTTTCTAATGCCCCTTGGCCAGAAATAT
Source organism: Dolomedes plantarius (assembly GCA_907164885.2). Lineage (NCBI taxonomy): Eukaryota > Metazoa > Arthropoda > Arachnida > Araneae > Dolomedidae > Dolomedes > Dolomedes plantarius. The sequence continues at coordinate 8,068,223 of OU015493.1, forward strand.
TCCAGACCAGGTCCTTATAGGCTAGCGGGCTGCGAGGGTCGTAGTCCTGTAAATACTAATTTGTTTAATAGATCATGTTCAAATGACGTAGTATGACGTCACAATATTCAAACGAGTTAAATGCAAAACATTGCTTTTTACTGGCTTTAATACTGATTTGCACAAATGTTATTAAAAACAAAAATTAAATGCTTTTAATCAGGTAAATAATACAGAAAATCATGAGCTTTCATTAATCAATATTTTGGAGTTAATGAGAAACTCGAAAACTGTAGAATCAAAGCAAATAAATACTTGTCCGCCCATTTGCACTGCGCATGTGGCCACACTTCTGTAGAAATAATATATAGATTGAAGTTAATAAAAATCGTTTGAATTACATAAAAAATATGCAAAAGGTTTAGTTCCAAATGTTTAACTTAAATAACGCTACAAGTTAAATGACTACTCTTTTCAGAATATAATAATAACGTTTCTTTTTAGCAGCACGCTGGAGTGACAAGAGAATCTTAAGAACTATGGTAATCGTGGAAATTATTTTGCATACAGGAAAACGAATTAATTATTATGCATGTTCCACGTTATATTCTTTAATAATTGGAGATTTAGATGGACTACAAAATTTGCTACAGTTCGGCTATAATGTGAATGAATACAAGATGGCATTATACAATTCAGATGCTCTATATTCGTATGTATTAGATTCATTATCAAATTTTAGAAAAGGTATCTTCGAGTAAGTCTTTACTCTTGTCGTAACTGATTTAGATATGTACTTGTTGTCAGCTTGCAAAACTTTATATATAGTTGACTTTTTTTATAAATTGTTGAAATGAAGTTTAATGAATGTATTAATTCACTGCAATTAATTCGCTGCTCTTTTTGTTTGGTGAAAAGATATATGTTTCTCTCTCTTTACGGCAGTACTATAACTTGAATTCGTACTGTATGCTTTCACCAAAAAATTCTTTTGCATATTACTGATTGCAAGTTATAGAAAACGTTATTAAATTTAACCGTCGCATGTCTGCTCAAACTTGATGGAGATTCGAAGACTTGTTTTTACAGTAAATATTGTTTTAGTTATCAGTTCTCTATAACCTGATCTAGTGAACTGTGGTATTCATGCTTGAGTTCTGAAATTTTAAAACATTGAAGGCAAACGGCAAAAAGTGTCTTGTTAAGTTTATTAATCTGGTTTTTGATCCTTTCGAAATTTATTTTAAATAGCGAAAGATAAAAGAAATAATAATCGTTGCACCAAGAGAAGGGAATCGGTTTAATTAATTAAAAAAAAAAACCTCTGCTGAGTTTTTGGAAATCTGCCATTTACCGGTTCATTATATCGTATGTGTGTATACAGTGAAATCTCGATCGATCGTTCCACGAATAATTGTTTTCCCGTATGTGTCGTTTTTTTTCACCCAGTCCCGATTAATCTACCTATTTATATTATTTCTAGAAGGTGAATTTTTCTCACGAACCCTTTGTCTTCCTCCATACTTAACCAAAATCGATAAATGAGGTACCATTATAAAGATTAACATATCCGTTTCTGACGAATTGTTAATTTAGAATTACACATTGTATTGTTTGTTTAAAAATTGAAGTATAAACATTATAAATATTTTTTCTTCCAATAGATGGCATGCTCTTTTTTTCCCATTCTCGTTCACTGAACTTTTAAAATTTAAAATCGTCTGCTTTTATTATCATTCTGTGAATTAAGAAGTTTCTTTCTTGGAAACATCCACGTATGTGTACATTATTCTTTTTGCATGGAAAAACAATTTGTTTGGACTAATATCTATTTTCAATCCCCATGAAGAATGTTTTATTAGTGATATTTTCCTTTGGTATGTCTTTTTAGAATTCAATTTTATTTATTCATTTCTATGTACACAATTGAATGGCATATGACAAAATTTTACCAAACTATCAAGGGAAAGCTTCTACTCTGTCTCATAATTGAAGGATAATCAAAATAAAGGTCTTATCATGTAGATGTGAAAGTCGAAGTAAAAAATGAAATTGAGTCAACGGTTTGTGCATGACGGATCGGCAAATTTCTTATGTAAACTCTATGGGAAAATGTTCACGAGACATGTAAAGATTTGCTTATTGTAGATGGCAGACACGTCCTCGCTTATTTATTTACTTTAATCTCTCGAACACTAACCTTTAAATAAAAAAAAAACACCATCATCATCTTATATATTATTTCTGGAAGATGATTTTTAGGGACGATCGCCTTTTCACCCTTCATACTTTACCAAAATTGATAAATGAGGTACCATTTTAAAGATTAAGTTCTCAGCTTCTGACGAATTGTTAATTTATAACGACACATTGTATTGTTTATTTAAAAATCGAAATTAAAAATAGACTTTTTGCCCTAGAGTTCTTTCTCTGGATGCGTCGATACAGCACTGTCAAATAGCGTGTACAAAGATGTTTTGTAGTGTAAATATCACGTTTTCCACGAGTTTGTGTCATACTTAACATTTAATATTGTCTACAAAGATATTTTGAGGTGTCTATATCTCATGTTCCCCTATTTTGTGTCATGCTTCACCTCCAATTTTGTGTCCGATGGTGTTTTGTAATCGGTTTTGTATTATCCTTACGTACCATTGTTATTTGACAAATAAACAATGGTTACAAATGAACCGGTTCTTCTTTCATCCTACTACAAACCCCACCAACCTTGCTTTAAAATTTATCGTATTTTATTCGCATGCGAAGTTTCGTACGAGACACCTAGTTCCATATAAAACAAGCAAAAACAGACCCCATAGATCAGAGGTGGGGAACCCGCGGCCTGTGGGACCTTCTGGTGCGGCCTTCAAATTATTTTAGGAATTGCTGCTATGTCAGTTATTTATAATTTAATACTATTATTTTTCTATTGTATTTCTTTATAATGTTAAAATTATTTAAAAATACTTCTACTTTATTATTTTTATTTGAAGTGGTATTTAAATATATAGTTGTTTATTAAAATTTAAAAATCTGGATATATATATGTGCTTACATAAATAAAAATACCAACAGTGAAATATAAAACAAATTACACAGTGGTATCTATGAATCTTATAATTATATAAAAAAATAATAATTAATGATTAATGTTATAACAAGTTTTTACCCTTATGTGAATACAAAAATATTTTATATTGTAACTTTTTAAGTCAAATAATAAATAAAGAAGGACTTAATTTTTTGTTATTATTTTTCAATATAATGCACCAAATTGTTAAAACTATACCTAACTACAATAATTTCATAAAAGTCGCATTTACAGGTACATCAACATATGCGGCCTCCTTTATTTCTACCTAATTTACATGTGGCCTCTAATGGTAAAAAGGTTCCCCACCTCTGCCATAGATCATTCTTCTATCCATCGTTTTATCGAAATATTCGGTTGAAATATAGCAGCTTTATTACTATTTTACTGGATCGATCATTTTTTCAAAACGCTACTACAGAAGGTCGATCGCACTTTATGGAAACGATTTTGATAGTTAAGTTTTATGTGTAAATGCCGTATTTTTTGAGACGATTTGCTTCTATCTAATAGCCATGGTTCTTGACAATAGCTCTAGCTAGAATTTTCCATGCAAATAAACTTTTTTTTAGTACTGTCATATCAATTTTACACCATTTCTCTTGGATCGTTTTCCAAAGGATGACGTTTTCCTAAGGCTCGTTTTAATAAACCGAAAGCGCAAAATTCCATTGGAGAAGCGTCAGGTGATTTTGCAGGTATTTCATTAAATGGGATACTTTATTCCTGTTTCTGATTCTTTCTTTGCTAAATAGGCGGCAGTTGATTTAGACGTGGGACTAGAGGCTTTGTCCATATGAAGCTAAACTTTATCAATGTCCTTTCCATAAAAGGCTGAAATTTCTTCAAAATTGGTTCTAAAATATTCTGCTGATATTGGTTCTAAAATATTCTGCCGAAGCCATTTCGTACGGTCATTCCCCCGTCAATTGAACAATAGAAAATTAATCTTTTTTTTTTAAATTACAGTCACTTAAATACACCCATGCCTCATCAAGTGTTACCACAAATTTCCATTTTAGCCCCTTTTAACCCCCTTAAAATTTCTATTTTCAGAAAGATATTTTAGTGGGCACCTAGGGCTTAAGGGGAACCAACATACAAAATTTTAGCTTCTTAGGCCCTATGGTTCCAAAGATACAGGATTTTTTAAAGAGAAATGTTGTTTATAACATCCGGGCATCGAAATCTTTTATACAACTTTGACGAAGAGCCCAACTTTTATAAAAGAACTTTTATAAAAGTTATCATTTATCAAAGTTGAGGTATTACACTGTCATATTTCTCGTCAAACTTCTTTTATAAATGATATTTGTCAAAAAGTTTGATAGTGGAATATAGGGCTTACATAACCTTCGAGCCATCTATAAATTTTGGGAGCCATTTTCAAAATAAATCTTTTATTTTACATTCCAATCAAAACAAACAGTAGCAGACGATTATTCTGAGGTTGCCAAATTCTCAAGATGGAATTCAATCTCAAGATGGAAACTACAAAATTAAATTACAAAATCGTTTCCATAAAGTGCGAACGACCTTCTGTATTACTAAAATAATTTTAAATACATAAATTTTGATATGTTTGTTGCACTTTATGATGAAGTGAGATGTTACGATGAAGTAAGAGGCCCAAACTTTCATCATCTGAGTTTACCGTAGATTAATGAGAGTTTATCTCCGCTTTAAAAAATGAAAATATTTTAATTAACAATTTTTATGATCTGTTTATTTTTGGAAACGGAGTGTGTGAACAAATTTTTTCATCGATCACTTCATTTTGAATTTCAGGTTTTTTCCGCAATTCGACTTCAGATGCCAAGATTTATACCAGCCTATCGCAAAATATCGACCCAACGGTGCGATTTGGAGTGACGCCGACCTTTCCTATCACCTTGTCAGGAAGAGCGTAGTTCACGAGGTGATAGTGTTTTTGCTAAAATACTCGGTCACCTCCGAGGCGGCGGTCAAAACGCTGATGTTGAGGGGATTTCATGTGATCTGGCGATCCCGTTCCACTCCGTATGTCCGCATGCATGAAATTCTGAGTGCTCTGCAAGAAGACTGGATAAATTACGAATGCCCAGGGAGATGCTGGGAGGGTCTGCAGGAGGTTTGCAGAGAGTACGCTGTACTGTTTCGAGGTATATCGGAGGGAGCTCTGACGCCACGAAGCTTGAAGCAGTTGAGCAGATGCGCCGTAAGAGAAAGCCTTATGAAGACATCTTGGTGTTTTGGAATTCAGAAACTCAAGATTCCCGAAAAATTGAAGTCTTATTTAAAGCTGGAAGCTTAGACAAAACACGCACTGGAAAATCACATAGAAATTTTTAATGGAATTAAGGAAAGTCGATTTGACTCCGAAACTTCGTCCGTTTCGATGGGTCATCTGTTTTGCTTCACAGGATTAAACTGTCTGACGGAAACGGGAGTTAAAACCCATGATTTAGTTAAAAGAGACAAACTGAAATATTTTGCAATGAAAACAAGTAGTTTTTCATTCACTTTCACTAAAAAGGCAATTTCGAGCTTCTCTGTTCATTTTCATTTTGCCTACCAGTTAATTATTCCGAATAAAATTTTGAAACAACAGAGTATACATGCAAACTTTAGTTACATTTTATACGTTATAAGATATTAACTTTACAATTCTACCGAACTGCACAGGAAGGAAAATTATTAAAAATCACGAGAATATGTTTGAAATAGCGTAAATAAGGGTACCAAGCCTGTGTAAGAGGAATTAAAAGTTTAAGATTTTAGTTCTTTGGTGATGAATTGCACAGCTAAGTGAAATTCACAATGGTAACGTTTTAATGGAAACTACTCATTTATCTATCCAACTATCTATATTCCTCTTCTCTCTCTCTCTAGACACACACAGATGTGTGTGTATATATATATATATATATATATATATATATATACCGGATCCGGACAAAATAATAGGAACACCCATTTCGAAATGAGTCGTACTTCGCCTGTCCAATACCATCCTGCCACGTGTCGCAACAGTCTGCCGGCGAAAGGGAGGGTGTATCATTAGAGCATTTACCGGTGTGACAGTTGTATGAGAAAATTCTGTTCCCAGCAAAGCGCCATTATGTCCGACTTGTCCGACGTGCGAAGAGGGATGATTATTGGAGCTCGCCTAGAGGGAGCGTCCGTGTCGAGAACAACCAACCTTGTGGGTGTTTCAAGGGCTACTGTGTCAAGGGTTATGAGAGCCTACACAAGGTATCCTCTGCGAAGCAGAACAGTGGGCGAAAGTCGAAGTTGACCGACCGGGTTAGACGAGTGTTGAAGAGGATAGCCCGGAAACGCAAGACTGCACTGTCGCAGATAACCTCCGAGATGAACACCATCTCCAGAACCTCGTATCTACCAAAAATATTCAACAGGAGCTGCATGCAGCGACCATTCATGGCAGAGTGGCTATTTCAAAGAAGTTAGCATCGCCGCGGAATGCTATGAAGTTACGACAGTGGCGACGAGATCACCAAAACTGGATATAACAGCAATGAGAACCGGTCATCTGGTCTCACAAATCATCATTTACATTATTTCAGACACGTGTTCGTCTGGCGAACACCGGCAGAAGCATTTCATGTTGACTGTCTAGTCCCTACCGTGAAGCATGGAGGGGGTTCTCTGATGGTGTGGGGCGTGATATCAAGGCGTGGCTTGAGGGCCACTCTTGACCTGAGGGGGAAGATCACAAGCAAGCATTATTGCAGTATTCTCACTGATCATTTCCACCCTATGCTTCAGACTTTGTTTCCTGGAGAACGTCCTGTGCTCCAAGATGACAATGCACAAATATCCACACTGCTCGCTGGTTAGATGAACATAATGATGAAGTGGAACATCTCATGTGGTGTCCTCATTCCCCTGATCTCAAAATCTTTGAGCATTTGTGGGGTTTTTAGAAGACAAAGTCCGTGCTCGGTTTTCTCTTCCATGCACACCACCTGAGCTCGAGACAGCTCTGCCCGAGGAATGTGGGTGAATTCCCTTAAACTTTGAGCAAGATCTTTATTTGTAAATCCCACGTCGAACGCAAACTGTAACTAAGGCCAAGGGTGGCCTAACCCCCTAAAATTAAAAAAATTGCATTCTATCCTTGTTAGGTGTTCCTATTATTTTGTCCGGAACCTGTATATATATATATATATATATATATATATATAACATATAAAAACACAAGATCCTTTCAAAATTCTAAATTCTTTTAAGTTTCATTGAGCGTGGATTAATTACGTTTTTCGTTATCGTTTTAAGAACAAAGGAATTGAATTAGGCATATCTTATACGACCCCTGTAAATTTTTAGATAATCCCCTTGTTTATATAAGTTCTCAGCCCAGATATCCAGACTGCTGCCCAATCGCTCCACGTTTGCACGGTCATGTGACGAACCCTCTATGAGATTATAAATAACCCCGTGACAATGAAGATGTGCGCTTTTTTGGATTGTAACCGTCCCGAGGAGACGTTAACGGCTTCGTAATAAAAGTATGGTCAACATGGATCCTCTTTGTCTTTAATCATCGGCCTCGACTACTCTTCTTCGTAGCATGTCAGGTTCTGAAATTCTTTCTCCTCGGGGCTGGACCTGGCTGTTACTTACTTACTTACACACACACGTATATATATATATATATATATATATATATATATATATATACACACTCAAGAGCCAAAACATTATGATCACCTGTCAATAACGAGTTGGCCCACCTTTGGCGCGCAACACAGCTTCAACCCGTCTTGGCATGGATGCCACAAGTCCTTGGTAGATGGCCGGAGACAGATTGTACCAGATGTTTAAGCAACGGTCACGCAAATCCGAGATATTGCGAATTGGTGGTCTTTGAACTCTGAGCTGCCGTCCCATGACATCCCAAATGTGTTCTATCGGATTGAGATCCGGTGAGTTAGGTGGCCAGGACATTAACTGGAATTCAGCATCATGTTCCTGGAACCACTCCAACACAATTTTTGCCTTGTGACACGGGGCGTTGTCCTGTTGGAACATTCCATTTCCAGCTGGAAAAACAGAGGCCATGTAAGGGTGCAACTGGTCCGCAATGATGTTCAGATACCCTGTAGCATTCATGGTCTGCTCTACCACAACCATGGGTCCCAGAGACGCCCAAGAGAACGTCCCCCAAAGCATAATACCGCCACCACCAGCCTGTGTATGACCTACTGTACATTGAGGAAGCAACAGTTCGCCTGGAAGACGTTGTATCCTGACACGGCCATCGGCGTTATGAATGACAAACCGTGATTCATCTGACCAGGCAACTCTCTCCCACTGATCCATGGACCAGTCGCGATGTTCCCGGGCCCAGCGCAGGCGCAGTTGGCGATCACGCTTGATCAGCAAAGGCACACGAGTGGGACGTTTGCTGCGTAGCCCCATATCCAACAATGTCCTCTGAACAGTGTGCTGCGATACTATTCTACTTGGCCCTGCATTGTATTGGGCTGTCAGCTGAGCCACTGTCTGGCTTCGGTTTTGCTTCACCATGCGAGACAGTCTCCGACGACCTTTTTCTTTGATAGCGTGTGGACGTCCAACACCATGTCGTCTACTGCTGGTTTCACCGTCATTCGTCCACTTTGCATAAGTACTAACAACTGTAGGTCGCGAACAACCCACGAGTCGTGCATTTTCGGAAATACTTGTTCCGAGCCTTCGAGCCATTACAATCTGCCCTCTATCAAAGTCGCTTAGATCCGCAGCCTTTCCCATCACACACAGAAGTAAGTGAAAGAATGATTCTTCAGACTCTCCAGCAGCAGTTAAATACCGCTTCCACCTGATCACGGGCCTTCCACGTCATCCAGGCGAATTCATTGCAAAATGTAGGGGTGGTCATAATGTTTTGGCTCTTGAGTGTATATATATATATATATATATATATATATATATATATATATATATATATATATACAGGTGGTTATCAACATAATGGAAACACTAAGAAACACCATGAAAACTTTTATTAATACGGCGAAGGATCATCTTTGTTATGTAATACCACCTGATTCACCTTGGAATCGGATTATACAAGTCAAAAATAGTGGTTAAGACTATATTATACCATTCTTCAGGGAAAAATAATGAAAGTTCCTGAAGAGATGCTGTGGTGGATATCGATAAATGGCTCTATCTGCTTATACAGATCACGGTGGTTGGATGATATATAGTCGGGGGGATTGTACAGGACAAGATAAGATATTTGACTTCTTTTACATGCTCTTCAAACCAATACTTGATAGATTTAGCTGTATGTAAAGGAGGATTATCATCCTGGAGAACGCCATCTCCTGCAAGAAACAATGTTTGCTACATAGGACGGACCTGGTAAGCTAAAATTTTGACATAGTCCTTCCCATTCAATCTCCCTTTTAGGGTTACAATAGGGCCTGAAGAAAACCATGAAATGCCATCCTAAACCCTGATAGATCTACCTCCATGATTGACAGTTGAGATGAGACAGCCAGAATCTTACGCTTTTGTAGGTGTTCTCCAGCCATACGCACGTCCTATTGCGAGGAACAACGTGAACAATGATTCGGTCGGACCAAATGCATTTTTCGACATATTACTCGACCAGAATTTGCGCTCGTAGCAGCATTGTGAACGATATTTTGTATTGGCATCTATTACAAGTGGCTGAATAGCTACTCTTCCGTAAATGCTTTGTTTGTGAAGTTCCCTTCTACGTTTAATGGTTGATACCGGAACATGCAGATGCAGATTGAGTTCTTCGGTCATTTTGGTTGCAATTGTTTTCTTTCTTCAGGTCACAATTCGCTTCAATACCTCGTCCGTCTCTTTCACTCAGCCCTCCCTTTCGTCCACTATTTGGTTTGGCAAAGGATGTTTTTCCGTGCCCTCTGTATACTATCATGACTTTCTATACAATAGCTTAAAAAACACCCATTAGCCTGGGGGTTGCAGTAACAGATACTCCGATTTAAACACGTTTCAACAATTTGCCCTTTTCTCAAGGTCTGCAAGATTTGACATTTTACGATGTTTACGATGTTGTATATATATATATATATATATATATATATATATATATATATATATATATATATATATATATATATATATGTGGGCTCAGGAGCTTGCCTCAGCCCATTTAATTAATTATCAGTGTCCTGTGTAATGCCAGCACCCTAGCGCCGCTCATCGGAAGAAAAGATGCGCGGGGGAGTGAATCTCCAGCCGACGAGAGTTCCGGCAGACGAGAGATGGACGTCAATAAGCGATGACGCGTTTATCTGTTAGCAGCAGACGGTTGTTTTTTTCATTAGGCTATAATGTTAATTAATGACGTTCTCTTTGTAAATATCTCTTGTAAATAATAAGTTTTCATTAAATGTTAGTATAGATATCCTAGTATTCGTTTATAATAGTTTAAATATTTGTTGTAAATTACCCGCTCGATTATCCTGTCACACACACACACACACACACACACACACACACATATATATATATATATATATATACACTGATTTCCGCTTATAAGAATCACGTTCGTTATTACTGTTTTTGATTCTTATAAGCGGTTGATTCTTATAGCCGAAATTTAGGTGTTTGGACAGGCACACACACACACCTATATATACATATATTAGATAATTTACCATAAAATACTCTTTAATTTACATTAATTATCTTTTATTAAAATTATTTTTTATAGTTTTGAAAATGCAACTTAATTTTTAGACGTATAAGTAGATACACATGATTAAAGTAAGAGAAGAAAAAAAAAACAATATTTGTTACAAGTTACAACATACCTTCTTAACAGTTTTAACATTTCAACTACAGGAAGGGAGCAAGAAAAAGTTTTCTACGGTAGTTTAACGTAATGAAGTTTTCAGAAGGCTGTTTATATCGCCTTCAATACTTATAGTCTCAGACGAAGATTCACCTTCTAGCTTACGTTTCTCGGTTTGATAACGTGCTGAATCTACTAATGTCACGTTTGCCTAAATAACAGTGGACACTTCGCCGACGATTTATGTGCTTTAGGGTCCAGGAAGCCGCAACCAGGATGTGGGAGGTGGGAAAAAAGAGTCCCTATTTTTGTTTGTCAGTGGAGAAAAGTGAAATCGGACCCGGACGGGTAAAGAGCCCCCCGGGACAGTGTTGTGCTAAAGCGTTTAAGGGGAAACTATTATGTTATGTCTAACAAAGAAAGGGGTGAATTTTACGACTATATTCCATCCCATCTTATCACTCTTTCTTTTTTTAAAAAAAGAAAGAACTTCGTGCCTTTTGAGGGTTTAAGTGGCTTTTTTGGAAAAATGAAAGGAAAGCGAAGAGTGTAAACTGATTCTTAAAACCGGTGGATTGATTCTTTAAAGCGAAAATTTTAACATGGAAATAATAGATTTGTTTTTGTTTTCGCGATATTGATTCTTATAAACGGTTGATTCTTATAACCAGTGATCACTATAAGCGGTGGTTAATATATATATATATATATATATATATGTGTGTGTGTGTGTGTGTATACCATGGTAATGTATGTGCCCTTGCTAACTAATTAATTAAACATTAAAAACCTAAAGCGCTGAAATAACTGAGAGTAAAACTTAGAGAAACCGAGAGTACACTCTTTAGTATTTTGCTTAAAGCGGTAGAGATATTCTAATAATTATTTAGTAAAAGAAAATGTCAAGTATGGTATCTCACAACTGCATCAATATTTATAAGCTAGTGCATGAATATCATTGCTCTAGAAATATTTAATATTACTAGGGGCTTCGCCCCTAGGCTCGCTACGCTCGCTCCTCTGGTGAATCAAGTGAATGAATGACTCAATAGTTGTTTACAGCGATTGAGTCATTCATTTGTTTACAGTTGAAGCTTCCCCCCCCTCCCGGCGAAATGGATGAAGCCCGCCTATGGGTGAAAAATTGGATCTTCTTTAATGTCCTTCTGCAAAGGAAGCGAATGAGAAGATTTTTTTGAAGTATTTCTTTAAAATTCAATTAAAAATCGAAATTTTAAGATAGAGACTTGAAATGAAGTTTATATGAATGAGAAAGCTTTCATCTTCCAGTTGATATAAATATTTTCTTTGTAGCATAATAAGTCTGAGAGCATCGAATTTATATATCTCGAAACGCATAAATTTTTCCAAAAAGTGGGTTTTCAATTTTAATAAAAATATCAGTCTGTTTTAAATTATTTTTAAACAAATGAGGTCTTGTTTGAAGGAGAAATGTCTGTAGTCTTAGATTGTAAAAAAAAAAAAATCTACGATCCTTTTTTGGCGAGTTATCGTAATCTGAACATGAAAAAGTCAATATTTTCTCACAAAACATAAAATAAAAAAAAAACTTAAAGTCCGACGAATATGAGACATGTTTTACTTTCTTTCCCACATTGCTCTGCATCTATTGGTATCGGTTTCGACCCCATACCCCCAGCGGTTTCGGAGGAGATAGCGTGACAAGCTTTTGACAGCGGCGGCGGCGGCGGCGGCAGCGGCGGCAGCGGCAGCGCCAGTTACTTTTTTTTAGAATAGAGAGAAACATTACGCTTGAACGTGTAACACTGACATTGTTGTAATATTCGGGAATAGTAAAAGGTTAAAACATCGCTCATTGAATTATTGGTTTTCATTTGTTGGATTTCAGAATAAAAGCTGTTTAATTTATACATTTGTTATACATAAATATCCGGCACGGAATATCATTTTCCTTAAAAAAAAAAAAAAAAAAAAAAAAAAAAAATTGGGTCCATTTTTGCGATTAGCATATTTACCTCTTGTTTTATCTAGGGCGTGCTGATACCAAGTGACTCGGAAAATATTTGCTTTCCTAAAGTATAAGCCAAACCAAATGCATACAAAATAGTCGTTGTTTACGTTTTTTTAGTGAAGTAAATGTTGAACATTTGTTACGGTTGATCGATAATCATTATTGAGTAATGTATAGCGACTTAAAGAGGTCAGTATAAATGCGCAGAAGAAAATGAAATCTATTCCAATGTATTACTGAACACATCTAATATATAAAAATGAATGTTTGTATCTCTGTAATTGTATAGAAATCCACAGTTTAGGAGCAACGATCGTGAAATTTTACATACAGGCGTCTTTAAAAACAGCCGAGGGTCTGAAGAACTTCAAAAATCGAAATTAATTACCGTTGATTTTTAATTAATAAAAAACCAAGAATTTTGAAACTAAATGTAAGCTGTTACACTTTGTGGAATCACCCCTCTGAATATGGCGTCCGCGTTAGGGTTAGCTGGCAAACAGCGAGCGAAAAGATAAAAATAAATAAAATCAAAAAGTTTCAAGTTATATATTAAACCAGAATAATAAATGAAAATAATAATCTTTCAAGTCAGATTTTATACTCTAAAATAAATCGGATCCAATGGCATATTGACACTACCACACGCGATGGAAAATTCGAATCAACCACGCTAAGTGTCACGAGATCTTTTTTAATCGCTACTACAACCCCCCTCGCTTATGTCTTTGTGTCTATTGAAGAGTTGAAGACTAAGCTTCTATCCTGCTAACTTATTTCTGACTTAAAACTCCTCTCACTCCATAAATACATGTATATTCACCAACCCATAGCAACTTTCCAGTAAACTTAGTCAAATATTTTCCTCTTTACGCAACAAAGTAGCATGTCATTGTGGCGCATTCAGTAAAAGCGTTCATTTACCACGCTACACGCCGCGGGTTCAAATACGGATCGTTCACATTTTGCTAAACCTGTATTTTCAGCTTTTTTATTTCAGCTTTTATTTTATTATTTTTTAAATTATTATTATTATTATTATTATTATTATTTATTTATTATTTTTTTAATTATTTTTATTTTATTTTATTATTTTAAAAAATTATTATTTTTATTTTATTTTATTTTTCATATTATTAATGTGTATAACATTTCGTATACTTTTTTTTCTATGTTATTTATACTGTGTTTAGTATTTTAATGGATTTTGGTAGGTTTATTATAAATTTATATATTTTATGTTTTACTTTTCAGGATTTTTTGTCCAATGATAAAGGCTAAATCTTTTCTATGTTATTTATACTGTATTTAGTTTTTAAATTGATTTTGGTTAACAAACATTCGACAATTTGACATTTTTACTTTTCAGCTTTACTTTTAAAAATTCTTTACTTTCCTAAAGACAATTTGACATTTTTCTTTTTCAGCTTTTAGTGGTTTATTATAAATGTATATATTTTATGCTTTACTTTTCAGGGTTTTTTTGCTCCAATGATGAAACGCTAAATCTAGCTGAATTCTGAAGAAATTATTGTAAATTTATGGTTTTTTATGTTGGGTTTTCTTTTTATTCATGCGTTTAACATGTGACATGCTTTTTATTCTATGTTATTTATACTGTACTTAGTTTTTAAATTGATTTTGGTTAAGGTATGTGCCTACCCTCAAATCGCTGTTTTTGCGAAAACTTTCGAATTTTTTCTTATTATTTTAAATTAAAGTTCAAACATTTAGGATTTCAAAAATGCTTTACTTTTGGTTCAGCGATAATTAGAAGCAAAGTTCTAGCCCAAATTATAAACCGGAAATGAACTTTCTGAAACCGGAAGTGACTTTTAAAGAGCCACGGAAATACAAAAAATACATTTTTACAGCTATTTCTTTACTTTTAAACAATTTTAATGCTCATTTTTCATTTTTAATGTAGATTTAAGTTTCCTCTATTTACTTTTTATAGTTTTAAGACCATTAAAAGACCATTACAGGACTTGGTGGAAAGGGTAAACTAACTGATAACTTTATAGACATACTACAAAACTATTATGAGATTGCAATTCGCAGCAATGTTGCAAATCTTCAAAATATGCAATCAGCAATATTATCTGTTTTTTTTTCATTGTTGCTCAAGCAATGAAAAGTCGATGCATGGACAGTGTCCTGAGGGTCCCGAAAGTTGGTGCCCGAATACAAGCAAGCATTGCATCATGGAAAGCAGTTTTCGGAAAAATCCCCAAGACTTCCAGATGCAATTGTCAAAATTATAAAACCAGCTTACTTAGAACTGGTTAGTGTGATCAGAAGT
Organism: Dolomedes plantarius; assembly: GCA_907164885.2. Lineage (NCBI taxonomy): Eukaryota > Metazoa > Arthropoda > Arachnida > Araneae > Dolomedidae > Dolomedes > Dolomedes plantarius. The sequence continues at coordinate 8,083,395 of OU015493.1, forward strand.
TACTGAAAAAGTGTTTCCATTGCATGACTCAAAACAATAATGAATCATTTAACAATGTTTTGTGGAATATTTTTCCTAAAGAAAATTTTCTTTAACTGCAAACATTGTTATTAGGGGCTACTATTGCTGTTACAACTGGCAACAGGCGATCCTGACCTCTAGCGCCACCCAGCAGAGACTAAGCAGAAAAGAACGAACTCTGTGATGAGTAAACACCGATATCCGTTGTGCTGTAATGTTAAAATAGATGTTAAGTAGTTAAGTGTAATTGTTTATGTAATATATGTGTTAAATATAATAATTATAAAAGCAACGAGTAGTTTCTATGCTCTAGTCTGAATTAATTAGCGAACAGCATGATGGATAATACAGTTACAGGATATTTTCACCCCTCCCGAGACTAGAATCAAGATGCAGATCGAGAGCTGACTATATTTGAGGTAAGAACACCTTGTTTATTTTCTCTAACGACCGAAGTCAGTGAAGATATGCAATAATTTGGCATCCCTGCCGGGACGGGAGTGGAAATTTCTGAAACTTGAAATAGAATTATTTGTCTCAGAGTAGATATTTAGAAATTGTTTTAAGTACTGTTTTTGTTTCGGTTTATATTGAAAGTTAGAAGAAATGGCGGAAGATACAATAAACGTATTAAAAACAAAAAGAACTAAGTTAAGAACCGCCATTACCAAATGTTGTCAGAAAATAGAGGCTGAAATTGCAAAAACAGAAGTTAACGTTGAGGAGTTAGAAGAAACTTTAGAACTACTTAACGAGAAAGCAGAAACACTAAAGGGTACTGACACCGATCTCGAACGACTTTTGAAACCAAAAGAATATGAGAAAGAATTCGATAGTATAGAAGAGTATAGTGAAAAAGTAACGCTATGGAAGTTTAGGGTGAAGAAACGCATATCGGCAAATGCCCCACCACCGCGTAAACATGACGATAACTCAGCAGTTCCGCACCAAATCGAAAGTCCAAAAGAAACGACTACGGTGAAGCTGCCGAAACTTTCGATTCCTAAATTTTACGGAGATAGTAGTCAGTGGCTTAATTTTTGGAATTCATTTCAATCGGCGATTAATAATAATGAGTCACTGAATAAAATTGATAAGTTTAACTATCTGAAAGCATATTTGGGGGGAACTGCTGCTAGCATTGTAGAAGGATTTTCGCTTTCACCAGAGAATTACGATTCAGTTATTAAACTGTTAGAAGAGCGATTCGGGCGAAAATCCATCTTAATAGACGCCCACATAGGCAATTTATTAAACATCCCTCCTCTGAAACATTCGAGTGATGTTAAAGGATTCAGAAATTTATTTGATAGATGTCAGACACAGATTAGAAGTTTAGACGCATTAGGAGTTGTGTCTGATACTTATGGTTCCTTATTATGCCCTATGCTTTTGAAGTTACTACCGCAAGATTTAGTGCTCGCATTTAATAGAACAGAAGGTGCAACTGACAATTACAAAGTAAATGACTTAATGAATTTCTTAATGAAAGAATTAACTTCTCTTGAACGTACTAAAGCGACATTTACTCAACAGAAAAGAGATGATTTCCCCCGGCAAACGTTTTTACCCCCTCCTACTAGTCGCCGGCCTTTCTTCCCCCATGACCCACATATGTCGGCCGGAAAGGGTAAACATCATCCGATGGCAAAAAGGGAATGTGCTACAGCTGCTGATTTATTTAGTAAAACCGAAGCAGCGCGGAATATAGAAAATAAACAGATTTGTGTGTTCTGTAATGATGACTCACACAACAGTCGAGATTGCGAATTCGCACAGAGCTTGTCCTTGGATGAGAAAAAGTCCATTTTGAAAAAGAAAGGAGCCTGTTTTAGATGTTTGCACATAAAACATATCGCGCGTGATTGCAAAGCGAAAACGATTTGCGCAATATGTGGATATAAACATCTTTCGATTATGTGTAATTTTTCTAAACATGATAATGTTAATAATGTTTCTTTGGAAAAAACAGAAAATAAAAGTGATAGCAGTGTCGGGAATAGTGTACTGACCAATCAATCTGACTATACAGAAGTGTATTTACAAACTTTGATTGTAGGTATTCATGGAAAAAATGGTAAAAAAGGTTTTATTCGATGTATAATTGACACGGGGAGTCAAAATTCCTACATAAGTAAATATGTCGTTGAAAGGTTGCAATTAAAAAGTTTAAAAGAAGAAATTGTCACCCATGGGTTATTTGGCGGATTAGAAGTTTCGGAAAAGCATAACCGCTATCGTATAAGATTAAGCAGCATAGATGAATCCCACACTTGTGAAGTTGACGTGTTGGATGAAAAGAAAATTTGTTCTGTAATTCCTAAAGTCAAAAATATGTATTGGATTAGAGAACTGAGAAATAGGGGAATTTATGTCAGTGACATTTTTGAAAAAGAAACATCTCGATTGTACCAAGAGGATCCCCAAGAGATTCATTTGCTGCTAGGAGCAGACATTGCGGGTAGTTTATTTACTAGTCAAATTGAACAACTGCCATGGGGAGGATTGGTAGCTTTGAAGACTAAACTGGGATGGACATTAATGGGCAAAATGACCTCTGGCAACACTGAGACGAAAAATTCCTTGTCAGGACTGACTTTATCTCTACATGTGTCCGACGCCAAACTGGCCGACCTCTGGCGCTTAGACACATTGGGAATTTTGGATAACGAAGAAAGCAAAAATAAGAGTTTATTAGAAGAGGAAGCAAGAAAGTATTTCGTAGACACAGTGAAACGCAATAAAGATGGTCGATATGAGGTATCACTACCCTGGATTTTAGATAACTCCATGTTACCCAGTAATCGAGACTTAGCTGAAAAATGTCTTCGTAAGACTGAGAAGAAACTTGTTAGTTCGAATAAAAGGGAAGACTATCACGAAGTTTTTAGTTATTGGGAATCTAATGACATAATAGAATGTATAACCGATGAAAAGGAACATGGAACACATTATTTGCCTCATCGGCCTATAATTAAGGAAACAAGCCAAACAACAAAAATACGCCCTGTGTTCAACGCTTCGGCACGGTTAAAAAACTCTCCTTCATTGAATGATTGTCTCACTAAAGGTCCCAATTTAATTGAAATTTTACCCAGAATTTTAAATCGTTTCCGAAAATATCGGATTGCAGTTTCTTCCGACATCGAAAAAGCATTTCTCCAAATAAGCATTAGGGAGACCGATCGAGATTTTTTACGGTTTCTGTGGTTCGATGCCGAAAATAACTTGAAAATATATCGTCACAAGCGGGTAGTTTTTGGACTGACTTCTAGTCCCTTCCTATTGGCGGCAACGCTTGATTACCATTTGAACCAAGTTCCAGATAATTTGTCTGAGACCGCAGAACTTTTGAGAAACTCATTTTATGTAGATAACTCCCTGATCAGTCTAAATTCGATAGAAGAAACTGAAAAATTCATTGAAGAATCTAATTTGATTTTGTCTTCAGGACATTTCAATTTGAGATGTTGGCGATCTAACGTGCCAAATGCTATGATAAATGAAACTGAAACGGAAGCTGTACATATCTTAGGATTGTTGTGGGATCTTGAAACCGACACTCTATCATTAAAGATAGAACAAATGCTGATCGATGATGAACCTGTGACTAAAAGAAAGGCTCTGTTCTTAATACAAAGAATTTTTGATCCTATTGGATTTACTGTGCCCGTCATACTTGTAGCAAAAATTATCCTTCAAGAAACTTGGCTACTAAAAATAAAATGGGATGACGAACTACCAACACCTTTGAACAAACAGTTTAAAACTTGGTTTAATCAATTATTTTTGCTTTCTCAGTTACGTGTGCCTCGATGGTTGAATATAAGCTATGATAAAGATAACGAAATCACCCTTCATGTATTTTGTGACGCAAGTAAACGTGGTTATGCAACTTGCGCCTTTTTAAGAATTTCAACTACTGCAGGTATCAGGGTTCAGTTAGTTAACTCCAGGAGTCGTCTAGCTCCCCTGAAACCGATATCGATTCCACTTTTGGAACTTTTGTCCTGTTTGATTGGTGCGAGACTTGCATCAACAGTTTTATCTGATTTGAAGTTATCCAATATTGCTACTGTTCTTTGGAGTGATTCTTCTACAGCTTTGGGGTGGATTAAGAGAGAACACTCATGGGGAACGTTTGTACATAATAGAGTTCAAGAGATACGAACGCTAACAAATCCATCTACCTGGAGACACATTCCAGGTCATCTTAACCCTGCGGACCTTCCATCAAGGGGCTGTTCTGCAGCTCAACTGTCGAAGTCCAGATGGTGGGAGGGACCTCCATGGCTTTACCTTACTGAAACCGAATGGCACCAAACAGACGAACAACCTGATGAAGATCTTTTGCATCAAGAGAAACGAAAAACTATTTTGACTTCTCAGAACAAAGAGAAAAATTCAGATTCAGACTGGTTTTACCGATATTTCTCATCTTTCCAGAAGATAGTCAGGTTGATAGCTTGGATTTTCAGATTTTGTTATAACGCAAGGAGTTCAGAATGGAACACTGCGAATCTCTCGGTAGCAGAAACTGAAAGAGCTGAAAGGTCATTGTGTCGCCTGATTCAGAAGGATTCCTTTACTGGGCAAGAAGATAATTCTATTCGTGCTTTAAGGCCAATAGTAGATCAAGATGGTATTTTACGAGCAAAGACTAACATAATATACCGAAAAGATATAGAACATTTCCGATTCCCTGTTATCTTGCCTTCTAATCACGCAGTTGTACATTCATTAATTTTTGAGAAACATATAGAACTGCAGCATGCAGGTGTCTCGATACTAATGGCCAATTTGAGAGAGAAATATTGGATATTGAAGTCGAGAAAAACCATTCGAAAAGTCATCCAAAAATGTGTAAAGTGTCAGCGGTTCAATGCACAGAAATCCGAAACTGAACCTGGAATTCCCCCGGAAGATAGAGTTCGGGATGCATCCGTATTTGAAGTCGTGGGTGTGGACTTGGCAGGCCCACTTTATTTGAAAGGAAACACAAAATCATGGATTGTATTGTTTACGTGCGCCGTTTTCCGAGCCGTACACCTCGAGCTTGTGACCTCCTTGTCAACTGAAGCCTTTATACTGTCTTTGAGACGGTTTATCGCTAGAAGAGGAAAACCATTCATCATATATTCAGATAATGGGACTAACTTTATTGGTACAGATAGGGCATTGTGTAATATTGATTGGGATGCTGTCTTATCTGTCGCCACTACCCAGAAGATTCGATGGAAGTTCAATCCCCCATCTGCCGCATGGTGGGGCGGATGGTGGGAGAGACTGATACGAATGGTAAAACAACTTTTAAGACGAATTTTGGGTCGAGCGTCATTAAACTATGAAGAGTTAAATACTATCTTATGCGACTGTGAACAGATAATCAATTCTAGACCCATTTCATACGTGTCAGAAGATGTAAGAGATCCAGCCCCTTTGTCCCCTTCAATGTTCTTGCATGACTTGCCTTCTTCAGGAATTCCTGACATTGATGCAGTGGATGGCAATGAACTGAATAGGAGGGCTAAATATCGACAAAGATTGAGAGATGAATTGCGCAAGAGATTCCGCAATGAATATTTAGGGCAGTTACGTCAACGAACGGTAAAAGAACGGAATGACAAACAATTAGCTATTGGAGATGTTGTTCTTCTAGAAGACGCAAAGAAAAACCGTATTCACTGGCCTTTAGCAAGAGTGATTGAGATCTTTCCTGGTAAAGATAAGGTTGTCAGAATAGCCAGGGTGAAGACTCAGTCTGGTGTTTTTCTTAGACCAGTACAGCGACTCTATCGACTTGAAATTCCTGCCAGTGAAAGTAGGGTTCTGCAAGAGCCAGTAGATGTTGAGAATACCACGTCAGATGAAGGAACCGTTCCACCAGAAACTGTAGGTATCCAGAACATCAAACCGGACAAAGGAAATCAACCAGTGCTCTCAAGTGGTAGGTCACCGGTCGTATCCAGAGTTGGACGTATAGTGAGACCCCTTAAGAGATTGAATCTAACTACATTGAGCCCCTCCAAGACCGTCGGGCCTCAAGGTGGGAGAATGTTACAACTGGCAACAGGCGATCCTGACCTCTAGCGCCACCCAGCAGAGACTAAGCAGAAAAGAACGAACTCTGTGATGAGTAAACACCGATATCCGTTGTGCTGTAATGTTAAAATAGATGTTAAGTAGTTAAGTGTAATTGTTTATGTAATATATGTGTTAAATATAATAATTATAAAAGCAACGAGTAGTTTCTATGCTCTAGTCTGAATTAATTAGCGAACAGCATGATGGATAATACAGTTACAGGATATTTTCACCCCTCCCGAGACTAGAATCAAGATGCAGATCGAGAGCTGACTATATTTGAGGTAAGAACACCTTGTTTATTTTCTCTAACGACCGAAGTCAGTGAAGATATGCAATAATTGCAGTGCTACTGTTTAATTCATTTTTTATGGGTCTCGTACCTGTTTTCAGTTATTTAAAAATAAAAACTGAACCAGAAATATTGAAAAAGTACATGGAAATTGACATTGAGCGAATAAAGAAATCGAGGCGACAAATTCTGCCAACTACAAAAACATGTAGAAAAATACTAAAAGCTAAAAGAAAATCAAAATTAATTAAAAATGAAGCCACGGAAGGCTTGACCTACAAATATGGTGAAATTTGAGGTTGTAAAGTTTATACATATTTTTTGTGCTAAATTAAAATCTTTATTTGAGTTTTCTGGAAAACTGCATTTTTCATTTTTTATGTTTACGATAAATTTCATTTCTTAAAAGATTTTTAAGATATTGAAATATAATTTTGTCACAACGTTCTGCTCATCTAGTGGTATGTTATGAACCAAAATATAACTTGTAAGTATCTATTTATTAATTTAAGAGCTATTTTTATTGAAAAATATATGAAAATTTTTAAAAAAATCTTGTTGTTTATACAAAATTTGGTATATGTTAGTAAGTTTAAGAGGTAGTGCAAATATTTTGCTTCATAACACCGGTAAGTGATTTAGTAATATTCTGTTGAAAAAAAAAGTGAAATATATTGGTTAGATTTTGTGTTAGAAGATTTGGCGTAAACGCTAATTTTTACTAAAATTTGACTAAAAATTGCCTAAATTTGAAAAGTTAATGAAAATTCCAATAACTTTTTTTTTAAATTCATAGTTTTATTCCCTGTTCTAACTAAAAACACTTGTGTTTCATAAAAATTTCCTATTTTTCAAAAAAAGTGCCCAAAAGGTAGGCACATACCTTAACAAACATTCTTAAAATCCCGGGCAACGCCGGATAAATTATCACCTGTATAGGTTGATAATTTATAAATTTTAAAACTGTTACCACATGTATATTTACAGATCCACAAGAACTTTCCAATATTTTTAATTAATAAATAACCAACAACTTTTTCTCGATTCACAGGTGTTCAGTAGATGGCGCCACTATTTTAAACTTTTAGTATTCTAACCATAAGACAAAAAAATATATTTTTTTAAAAATCGTAAGGGATATTTTTATAGACAAAATAATGTAGAAGAAAATATTGAAATTAAATCTAATAGGACATACTAAAGAATATAGTACAGTTTGAGGAACATATCTTTTACTGTATTTTAATAATTTTTGGATAATGTCCAATTGTTTGCCGCATTAGCAAGAAAAAAAAATATTTTTTTTGTCTATTTCGTTGTTACGTGACGATAAATTTATTTAAAGTACCAGATAAAGATCACATGATCAGCGTTTAATAAGTTAAATTGTAAAGATTAATCTTTAAAAATTCACCAAAAATTAGAAAATGGAGGTAAAGATTCGAAAAGAATTTCATTTTAAAGGAATTTTTATGATCTTTTTCGTGATATAAATTTTACAACCGTCAAATTATTATTTTAAATGCAAACTTGAAAAAGTTACAAAAAAGATTAAAAATTTAATTTAAAAAAATCTAAGAAATTTTTTTCAAAAATCCTTATTAGTGCACCCCTACATTATAAGAAGAATCGTCATGCAAAATTTCAGTCCTTTAGGTTCAGCGGTTTGGTCTGTACTTTGTATGTCAGTCAGTCAATCAGTCAGTTAGTCAGTTACGGAACTGTTTTATATATAGAGATTTTTATTACTATTTTTATATCGTAACGTTTACTTCATGCGCACACATTATTTTCCTATGCTTATTTTTATTATCTGTATAATAAGCGTAATTTTTATGATTTTAAACAACAATCGTTTTTAACTGGCATTCAATTGGCAGTTAAAACTTTATATTTACACCCTATTTAAAAGAAGTAGGGTGTAAATTGTAGGGTGGAAAGTTGGTAAAATCAAAATTTTGTGCAATGTATTTTAATTTCTCGATTAAAAGTAGTTTTTTTCTAAAAATTAATTTATTTCGCTTGAAAAGCTAAATATTTTATGCACGCGGTTTATATTATTATTACTATCTTTATATCGTAACGTTAACTTCATGCGCGAGCATTATTTTTTTTTATGCTTTTTTTATTATTATCTTTATAATAGCTTTATTTTCATATGGTTTTAAACAACTATCGTTTTTATTCATATTATGTTGGTTTTTTATTAATTAAAAATTAAGGGTAATTAATTTCGATTCCGGAAGTTCTTATCTTTATTTTCATATGCTTTTTCATTTACGAATTATTCAAATGTTGGTTAAAATACTTTTGCGCAATTTATATATTTGTGTGTGTTTAATTATTGAAATTAATAAATTTATATTTCTGGAGAGGATGTTTCAGATTTTAGTGGTACTATGATGAAAGGCTGAATCTACCAAAATTCTGAGGAGTTTATTATGGAGAGAAAAGGAATTTAATATGTAGAGGATGTTTATAGGAGTTAAATGTGGAGAGGAGTTGAATGGTTTGCAGCCCTCAATCAAACACTTCATTTTTTAAGAGGCAACGCTGCAGTCATATCATTGTTCTATTGGAAATTTCTGCTGAACCTGTAATTGCAGCTTCTTTTTTTTACCCCAATGATGAAAGGCTGATTCTAGCTGAATTCTGAGGAGTTTATTATAAATTTATATATTTATAGATTTCACAAGGATTTTTTCTGTTATTTATACTGTGCTTAGTTTTAAATTAATTTTGGTTAACAAACATTAGAGAATTTGACATTTTTACTTTTCAGATTTTAGTATTACAATGATGAAAGGCTGAAAATCTGAGACGTGTATAACATTTCACATATATTTTTTATGTTATTTATACTGTGTTAATTTTTAAATTGATTTTGGTTAACAACAAACATTCTTAAAATCCCGGGCATCGCCGGGTACTTCAGCTAGTTACTAATAATTTGTTGAATTCAAAATATTTGAATGATGGCTTAAAAAGAAAAATAAATTCTGTTAATGTTTTCTTTTTTCCCCTCATTTATATCCCGTACTAGAGAATGCATAAAGTTTTTGTTATGGTTGATAAAAGTTTGTATGTTCTGTTAATGTTTTATTTTATTACCTCATTTCTATCCCTTACTAGAGAATGCATAAAGTTTTTGTTATGCTTGATAAAAGTTTGTATGTAATCATTTTATCGCCATTCGTTTCATTTTTAAAAAAACATTTATGGCACACTGAATCAAGTTATTGATTCACATTTCATCGGTTTTCGGTTTAACATCATATGGTCGGAAACTATACTTAATTCTCGGTAAAATGTTTTCCCGGGGAATGCGTGGAACAAACTGCTCCCTCCACCAGCTTAATCTGCGGTGCTATGGATTGTTCGACTCAAAATTTTAAAGGAAAAGAAAGTGGCCGATACAAGTTGGTTGGCAGGTCACCTTTTGCAACTCAATGGCTGAAATTATCGGGTGTTGCAGTTTAAAATGACGAGAGAAAGCCTTTTTAAGTTCTACAACTTAAAGTGCGGGCGCGGTGGCCCAGTTGGCAAGAGCAGCGGACCAGTGATCTGCACGTTCCTGGTTCGATGCTCGTCCTTGCAAATCCACCGCCGTGTTCCCTAATGGTGGCCGGGGCACGTAAAATAGGTCGGGGCTGCAATGTCCTCGAAGTTCTCAAATTTACCTCTGGAGGTGCGGGGTTAAGTGTTCCGTTCTCGTCACTTGACTCGGTTCAAAAATACGGGACCGGTCATTTAGCCAAGTCGGACTCCGACCCCTGTGGTGCTAATTCAAAACAGGAGCCGCCTCCTTTCAGCGCAATATTTTTAATCATTTATGATAGAATAGTTACTAATTTGTGTAGAAGAGGTGATGTATAAAAAGATAAAAACAAACAATTAAAATTTATATATGATTACAGCGAAGAAGCGTTCTTGCACTGTAAAACTTATATCTAGGGAATTTATTGTAAAGATGTTAATGTCGATCAAATTGAAAGTGGAAATGGAACAGCTTGATACATTAAGTAAGACTCGAAGTGCAATCTCGGATTCTGAAAAATTGAATTTTATAACCGAAAACACAATTATATCCACATTTCCTAACATGGGAATGATTTTAAGATTGTTTATGAGTTTACCAAGGATCCATATCGAAGGAGAGAGTTCATTTTCCATACTGGAACTGGTAAAAAATTATTTATTCGGTACGTTTTCGCCACAAAAGCTTAACGCACTGGCAATGCTGAACATAGTAAAGGATATTATAAAACTCCTTGTTATGAGGTTATTATTGGTAAGTTTACAGATGTCATAATTAGAAAATATCTATTTTAAATTTCTTAAAATAATTTTAATATCGATTTTTATAACTAGGCCAATCAGGGATGCCATATACGGGAAGTATAGAGTCAGGCCTTTCACGATGAAGTTTTCATTTCTGTGTCAAGCCGTTTCCAATATACCATTCTAATATATTGGAGATATATATCAAACAGCGTTTTCATTTGCAAAGATATACATCTGCAGGTAGCCTTGGATCAAGGTTTCGACCTCAGCAGGGCATTACCGATCAGGGAAAGGAGTTCCAAATGCCATAATTCTATAATTTTTTTTCTGGTGACTGACAAAAGGCGTTCATCTATCCCACTTTCGAAACAGTCATCGTCTACCATGAAGTGTGGTAGAAAAGATGTCAAAATGCATAGAGCACGGAGCCAATTGTGTAGTGTATTAACTCTAACTGTTAACGTCCATGGACAGTTTAACTGTGACCGAGAGAGTACGCGGAATACGAGGAGAAAAGTTTCGTTTTGAGTCTGTAACTAATGTATCTTGCGAGTAGCATGTAGTAATAGATGTACCGTAGACTGTAATTAAATGTATGTGAAAAATGATAAAGAGCATCTATTAACACGCACACAACAGTCTGCCACGACAGACTGGCGACGAGCACGGGATAAGAAGCCTGTTAATTCGGTAAAATCGAAACAGTGTTCTTCCAAAGGATAGGGTAAATACCCGAAGACGGCTCAAGGTAAAAGTTGTTTATCTTTTGATCAGAGGAGAAAATGGAGCAGCAAATTGTTGAATTATTGCTTCAGAATCAGGAACTGATTCAAGCTCTTCAAAATAAGGAAAACGGTCAGGGCCCGATTATGAACGCTGGGGGCCCCTGGGCAGATGCTATTTGGGGGCCCCCCTTACGAACATTTATAAAAATAAGAACTATCCATGGGCTATACATACTATTAGAAGTACTAGGTGCATACACCAAGGGGGTTTGGGGGCCCTGGGCAAAGTCCCGATTTGCCCATGCTATTAAAAGGCCCTGAAAACGGTTCTCACAATAAAGTTACCGTACAGTTTGAGAAGTTCAATGAAGAATATGAAAACTTCGATAGTTTTATTGAACGTTTTGAAAAATTGCAAAACTGTACTGGGTAGCCTTGGACCTATATTTCGCAACTGATATGGTCATAACGGATAAGGAACTCCAGATACTTAGGAGCCCATAACAAGGTCTGAGGCTACATGGTACGCCGTAGATGTATTTTTTTTTTCAATTGGCTCTGCTGTATGTATTTTGTCTTCTTCATGATAGACGGTGGTCCTTTCCGAAGGGGGTTGGATGACTGTACTTCGTGAGTTACCAGGAAATATTTGAGACCTTCCGGATTTGGAAATCCTTTCCCTCCAGCGTACTCGTGATGAAATAAAAAAGCCGAAACCTAGGTTTGCATGTATAATTTTGAAACTGGCTCGGCTCAACGGCAACAGGGCAAGCACTTTGTCAGTGAGTGTCTCTACAATGTTGGATCTTAAAAATATTGAACTAGCCACACTTAAAAATTTACTTTGGATATCATTAGCGGAATAAAAAAAATCCCTATCCTTCTAACTACCAAGACCTGTTCGCCATCTTGCTTCAGTGTTCCAAACGGGATTATTCCAGTCTTTCTCTGAACACAGTGTGGCATTTTTCAAAGCTTCGGTGATATTCGGAAAAGAAGCTTATGTTCATTTACTTTTTGGGCATACTAGAATGATATGCACACTTAATCATGGAGGTTTACTTTTCTACAGAATCTGAAAGAAGGTAAATGATGTGTGTTCTGGATATTGCACATTTCTCTTGTGTGACACTGAAGTAATTCCCCAGTAATTCCATGCTCCTCGGTCCTAAAGCTGGTATAGTCTCGGATTTGGACGGCAGCTCCTCGTATTCATTGTGATTATGAGGAATTGTCAAGGTTAGCATGACTCTGTATTGTCAGTATGGATTTTATTGAAAAACGTTCAAATTACATCATGAGAAATGTTCAGATCATGATTAACAGATAACGGCCATCCCTTTAATTTATTAGTCAAGGCATTAAATAATGTCATTTTCAAAAATTTCCTAGATGTCCAGAGCTCGCTATTGGCAGCTAGCTGTACATCGTAAGAATGTCCAGGGTAATCCCCTCTTCTAAAGTTCATCAGAAGAGCAGATTATTCATCGGAGTTACATTCGAGAAGACGCGCTCTTCACTGGTCTTCTAACCAGATTCCCTCTCCTTTTGGCGGTGGTGCGTCTTCTGTCGAAATGCAGAACGGACAGGAAGTGTTCTAGAGTGTCCCAACCTCCTCCGATACGCACAACCACGTTGTTGCCACGGACGATCTGCAACAGAGGGGAAACGAATGGTATTAGAAAAAGCTATACATTATGAGTAATCAAAACATAAATTACTGCATATTTGTAAGACAAACTTTCACGCGTGTATTGTACATTGAAACAAGAAAAATCAACGAAGCAGTCAGAGAACACTTCTAAACGTGACAGACCGTTAACATTTTACTAATTGACAAGAGGATTTCAGGTACATAAACTGGTTTACTGGAAAGGAAAACTTTCCTACAATAAAGATCATTTTTCAATTTTAAGAAAACATTCAAAATTGACTGTTCATTTCCAATATCAACATGTATTGGCTAAGTTATGTAAAAGATGGGTACAAAGTGATACAATTTTACTTAAAAGCATACTTCTGTTTTCAAAAACACCTCATTCTCTAATCGTTACATTCAGATAGACGATGGGAAATGTTAGTATCTATCCAACCCAATTTAAGTTCCAAGCTACCGTTTGACTGAAATTAAAAGAAAAAGCATCTTCATGTTTCGAAATTTCCTATTTTTTGAATGTATCACTTGTTGGGTACAACGACAACAATAATGCAATTAAAAATAATAACTATAGGGAAAACAGTAACCTTTACTCCATCAATAATTTTTCCAGTCATCAAAAATAGACTTTTCGATTTCGTGTAAATATTTTTAGGCAATTAAACCAATGGAATACGACTACTCCTCAGCATTTTTGTCTGGATTATTTTTTCCAAAATAAATCCCATTCATTAGTATTTACATTTATGTCGTTTGGCTTTTCATCTCGAGATAAAGCTGAACCGACATCACATGCAAATAAGAAAAAAAAAGAGAATATTAAAGAATAAGGCAATATTCCTAAACAGAAGAATATTAAAATATTTCGCATCTACTTCTAAAAACAAACGAAAATAGGCTTTTCAACACAAATATATGTATAAAAAAGTCATTCACCGTTAAATTGCATTTGTCTTTCATCGTACCTTGCATGTGTCGTTCACAGTACCTTGATCTTCTTCGAAACACGGTCGTTTATTCCCGGCAGAAAAGTTTGTACATTTTATTCCTTTAGAATTTTCAGCGAACGGCAGATGTCAGAAAAGGACATCACTCTTCGTTTACCTAACCCGCAAAAGTGCTGCCTTTTCCCTCCGTGTGTGAACAGAAAAGTGTCTCCAACTCCCCTTCAATGGTTTACGTGCATCCTGCGACCTGTTTCACCCTGCATATCTCTTATGGAAAAAACCCTTCAGTGGACCTTCAAACCTAACTTTTTTTGTTTTGAATGGATTTGCTTGAAATTTGAATATGTGATTAGTACCATAGATATGTAAAAGTGGTTAAAATTTAAAGATGAAATATTAATAATTTAGGAATTATGAATTATTAATGATATCAAAAATTGGCCTCATTAAAAATGTTCCATGCGCATTTCTTTTGCATATAATATGGTAAATTTTATTTACGGGATACCTTATAGACATAACAATGAAACTTATTGCTTATTTTAAGCATTCATTAAAAATATAAAGAGAAAATAATAATAATAGCGAAAACACCCTTTTTATGACGCAAAATACCTCTAAATCATCTTTTCAAGTACAAAATTTAGAAATTCCGAGCTACGAAGCATAATGTTTTTCAATAAGATTTATTTGATATACACTTAAGTATATAAAACTTAAATTTCAAAGCAATACGATCATTAGAAATGCGCCCGGAGCAGTTTGAATATTCGTATGACATGAAAATTTTTATTTTGAGAAAAACACATTTAAAGTTATTGCTGTTAGTAATCACATAATATCTAAATTAAATACAAATGCCTATACCTAGAAAAGTAATCGCAGAAATTAAAAATTCTTTTTGCAACACATTTCTACTTGTCCGTAGTTTCGCATTTCAATAAAATAAAAAAATTGAATTTTTGGACAAATTTTACAATTTCGAAAGTCCACTGTACCCTTAAGATACAAAAACACTAAAATGCATTTTCCGTCCTTTAATTTCATCTAACTATTTAATTAAAAAAAAAGAAATTTGTGAGAATTTTCTAAGAAATGGAAACCATTGAGAAACATTCATCTCTCGGTCAAGAGTGTGTAAAAGACAAGAACAGAATAGAACTTCAAGAAAAATAATACAGCTACCGTATTGATTAAGAGTTATATAACAATACGAAAAGAAAAACTCTTGCCTACAATAAAATTGCTTTATTCCATCGGGGAAACTACAACAGACTAATGGAAGAGATAACGAAGTTTAGAATTTGTGTACTGAGTGTAGCAAATAACCGCGATTTTCATTTACTTCCAAATAAATGCGGTAGATTTCTAACGGATTGAGTTTGCGCTTTGAATGAGACTTTTTCCTTAAACCATCACATCCTTACAGTTTTATGGTAAACTAGCTGAAAACCCGCACTTCGCTACGGAGTACATTCAAATTAAATAGAACGGTCAATGTATGCAATTAATGCCAAATAGATAAATATATATATATATTTATAATAAATACGACGATCAATATATACAATTGATGTAGAAAAAAAATATATATTTATAAAAAAATCGTAAAGGATATTTTTATACACAAAATAATGTCCAATCGTCTGACGCATTAGCAAGAAAAAAAATATTTTTTTGTCTATTTAGTTGTTACACACGTGACGATAAATTTACTTAAAGTACCAGAAAAAGGAATCACGTGATCGGCATTTAATAAATTAAATTCTAAAAATTAATCTTTAAAAATTCACCAAAAATCAGAAAAGGGAGGTAAAGATTCGAAAAAGATCTCATTTTAAAGGAATTTTTATGATCTTTCTCGTGATATAAATTTTATAACCCTCAAATTGTTATTTTAAATGCAAACTTAAAAAAGTTACTGAAACAGCTTAAAAATTTAATTTAAAAAAAAAATTAAGAAGAATTTTTCAAAATTAGTGCATCCCTACACCATAAGAAGAATCGCCATGCAAAATGTCAGCCCTTTAGGTCCAGCGGTTTGGTCTGTGCGTTGTATGTCAGTCAGTCAGTGAGTCAGTGACGGAACTGTTTTATATACTATATAGATAAACAGTGCCCGCGACTCGCAGGTTGGGAACGGAATAAAGGATAGACTCACTCTGAGGTAGACAACCTTGTCGCCGAACGAGTAGTGTCCTTCCGACAGGCGCTGGAACCTGTGCTCGTCCTTTAGGTACTGACGAGCTACCTCCGATACCTGCGGATCGACAGTAAACATCTGAATGACACTCAGAAAATTAGGGTAGAATACAGTTGACATATTTCCATTAAGGGAGCAAGGGACATTCAACCTCGAATTTTTGAATTTGCAATTTTTACCTCTATATACAGAATGAGAGTAATTAATATTCTTTTTTACTACATTGAAGACACATAGAATTCAAAATAAGGATTTTTTGGCAGAATGATGCCTGTTTTTCAAATTTTTTTCAAAAATGCTAACATTTTTCAAAATGCTCCTTGTGCATTCCACGTCATTTAAAATCTTTAAATTTTTAAATACAAGTTTACCATACATATATAAATATAATTGTGCATCGAATTTTTTGTATGAATTGAAAGTCTTAAATATATATATATATATATATATATATATATATTAATTCTGCCTGTAATTTTTTATATTCTTTCTTTATTTCATGGTCTATAAATTTAAAAAATATTTGTGGTTTCAAAGAACTATGCACTGTTTTGTGACAAACACCTCAATTAACAATTCTGAGAAATTTGGAAGAAATTGGAAGAAAATGAATGCGCATGGAGAATTTTTAAAAAGTCAAGCATTTTTGAAGAATTTTTTGAAAAACGTCTTATTCTTCCAGAAAGTACTTATTTGTGAATTCTAGATGACTTCAATGTAGTAAAAAATAATATTAATTATACTCATGTGGCATATAGAGTAAAATATTGAATATTTGAAAAAAAGAGGGTGAATGTCCCTTGTTTCCTTAAGGTAATTGCATAGCAACTCGGACAAAAACGGAGAGCACACTTTTTGTTTTTAAATGATTAGATTTCTAAAAATCGCAGAGAAACGCATGCCACGGCTCGCCGTGTAAAACGCATGACAACAGTTTTCTGCCTTTCGTACCCTTCGGTGACGTTACATGGGAACACCATGGAAATTACAGTTAGTTTGCACAAAAACGAAATTAACCGCGGAATCAAGGATGAATGACATGCGTATCAACAGATAGCAAATGACAGTTCAGTGCGAACGATAGTATCGCGAGGCATTTTGGAATTACATCACCATACTTTTAATCAATATGTAGTGGCAGTTAAGAGGATAAATATAAGAGAAAATGATGCTACCATATATTCTATGAATCGGACATTTTATGCCGGAAAGGGTAAAAAAAAAAAGAAATAAATTATGGCCGTCTGCGCCTAAAGTCGACGTCGACGTCGTATGTGTTTATTCTAGGCCGAAAATCTTTAAAGACCCTGAAAAGGCCGTAGATGGCTATTTAAAAGGTCGGGTCCGGTAAAGTCAGACCGCAATCTATAAATGACAGTGTTTTTCGCCAGTGGGCTTCGACGTTGCCGATACGAAACCTATAATAGATCGTCAGTAAATGTTTTAAGCTGCCAAAAAGGTGAAATTGTTGTTTGCCACTGAGGGTCTCTTGCCAATAAAGACATTCACGCTGTAACCGCGAGAAGAAGATTTGGTTGTTTTCAATGGAGACACCGTACAGGTGGACCAATACCACTCCTTGGTGTCAACTCCTTTATGACCACTGAGGGTCACTTGCCAACAAAGACATTCGCGCTCTAACCGCGAGAATCGGTTGCTTTCAATGGAGACACCGTACAGGTGGATCAATACCACTCCTTGGTGCAGGCCCAGATTTCCGCATGGGCAAGTGCCCCACTTGCCCAGGGCCCCAAAAATTATGGGGCTCCCTAATTTAGTATTAAGTTGTACATATTTTTTGAAAATTTGGTTTTTGGTTAATACAGTAACTGGGGGCAGTGGCGAATACAGAAAAAAGTCCTGGGCGGGGCACAGTGCACCCACTATAGTGAAAGCATACTTACATCCATAAGTTTTTTTTTTTTTTGGGGGGGGGGGGGTAATAACTTCGGATTGTGATCTATTTTGAATTTCAAAATAAAACTTTGTGAATTTATTTATTAACATTAAAAAGAAAATTAATAAATTAACATTTATTGTTATTATTATTATTATTTCAAATTTTTGACTTATTGGTCGAAAATTTTTGAAATTCCGGTCCCAATTAATGGTGGACCTGGGTGAGTGTCCCACATGTTCATTTGAAAATCTGATCCTGGGGGAGCACGTGCCCCCTCTGGATCTGTCCTTGGAGGGGGCCCTTAAAGTCTGCTTTGCCCAGGGCCCCATTGGGTCAAAGTCGGGCCCTGCCTTGGTGTCAACTCCATTGTGACCGAACACCCCTAGGGCTACATCTTGAGGGTCGTATCGTCTCCCCACCCTCTCTCACCTCATAGAAGGACTTTCCGGTCCACGGATTGAACTGAGCACCCTCAGCCCCTAGAGCTACCCCTAGGCTCGAGTTCTAAAGTAAGGGCATGCATACAGTTTGTGAACTCTGGTAGCCAGGTTCTGAATGGGCTTGTGGATGGCATACTCACCCTCTTGTCGAGCGGCGAGTGCTTCTGCTGCGAGGTTATCGAGGTGAGCGACCGAGTGGACCCCTTGGAAGCCTTGTGGAGGGAGCTCTTCGACGACACGATCGAAGAGTTGCTTCTGCTGAGGGTGGCGTCGCACCTCATGCGGCTGCTGATGGTGTCGGTCCTCGCCAGCGACGAGTTTCGGTTGGGCGAAACACGCGGGGAGGACCTCCTGCTGGCCTCGACGAAGTTGTCGGACCTGCTGCGCACCAGCACCACCACGCTCTTGTCGCCTTTCTTCCTGAGGGACGAGCCGGGGGACGACGTCTTCGAGAAGACGGATCCGGCGTCAGGGCTCCGGCCCCCGCTCGAGCAGCCCGAGTCCCGGCGACCCGACTTGGCCGGAGTCGGGGAAGGGAGGGTGGTGGCGAACAGGAACTCGTCCTCCTCCGAGCCGTCGGAGGCGTCGTCCAGGGAGAGGGTGGTGGGCGGAAGCTGGATGGGAGGAGGAAGGAGGACTCCGTACCGGGAGGCGAGTCGGGACAGCTCCAGGAGGCAGAGGATGACCGTGCGAGGTTGGGTCTGCATGACTGGAAGGAAAGGGAAAGTTAAACAAAGCCGAGCCACGTAATTTTTCTGACTATCGTACACGATCGTTTAAAAAGACAGCTCGAATATTGCCTGAAGTTTTAAGACCATATTTATTAGGTACAATATTTATTTTGGCGTTACAGAACTGGACCTAGAACTTTTCCGAGCCACCTTCTTAGCCAGAGGTGTGTAAGGGTGAATGTACCTAATCGGAAGTGGAAATTAAAAGTAATCATTTTGTAATACATATTTTTGTCTTGTATGTCTTGTATATCTCATTCAAATTTTAGACATTTTGAAGTATATTTTACAAAACTGACAAGGATTTTTTTTTTTTGGTTTTGTAGAGGGTCTTCATCGCTGAATGCGGTGGTGCGTTAAAAGAAACCTTTCGATTCATTTGCTGGAAAACGGATGTTTATTGGGCAATTATCGCAAATTCATGTGACAACTGAATTTTTTTTTTTTACTAATCCCAGATTGTCTAGCAAGTCTAGACAATCTCCATGAAACCAAAAATATCTAAAAAGTCTAAAAACAGTAGAGGGTCCAGTAGGACCTCGTCCTATGTAAAACCACAACAAGCTAAAAGATGGACAGGGGAGGCCATGTCGTCTGAGCACCAGTGGCACTCCGGGAAGATCTTCTGACCCTGCCGAAAAGTGAGTGCTTTTAAATGACCACTCATGAAGCGCGAGAAGGCCGTTTGATATTTTCAGGGCTTCTTCTTTTCCCTCTGGTGCCCCAGGCCTTTGGGCCAATTGAAGCTGCTCCTTTCCCTTTTCCATGAGTCCTCCTTTTTCTGATTTCAATTCTGAAAATATGACGCACAGATTTCAGTGCTGTAATTAAATGATTTCGTAACATATCATTTTAAAGCATTCTGTTTCTTAAAGGATCATCTCATCACCCGCGAACCGATAGTTAATAATCGAGGAACGTCCGAGTGTCAGAAGTTTCGCAAACTCTGTTCTAGTACATTGCTTATCTAATTAAACATTCACACGGAGAGACTGAAATTGAAGCAACAATTTTGTGTTTTTTTTTTCCTCTTTTTCTTAATCTGGATTATTTGAGAACTTTTTTTTAACGATCTTGACTTTGCAACGGGCTTCTTTTTTTTTACACGTACAGTGAATGGTTCCACAAAGAGGCTCACACTCTGTATATAAACAGCCAAAAAGTTTATTTTTTTTTGCATTTATTTTTATGTATTTTAATTTTTGATCAATGATTTTCTTGTCTCTTGGAGGTCAAAAAATACTTTATTTAATTATAAGCGTCCCGGAACAAAAAAAGAGTCATACATTGTAAGGTTAAGTTTTAATAGCAGTTTAAGATGACTTAGTTTCTCTAAGCTTAGCTTTGCCTGTCCTTGAAAAACACAGATATTAAATGGAAATTCGCTGTAGAATATTACAGTTATTCTGATCTTATTGAAGAAAGCGTAAATAAACAGCCACCTTGATGGGTTTTGCTGGCTTTTCCTTCAATTCCTCGAACAAATTAATTCTGCTTTTTATTATACCCGAGTTATGGAATTTATGTAATTAAATAATTCAACTACACCTGACGACATCAGGGTCCCTCTACATCAAACTTACATAAAGCGATCTTCTCTTTTCAACGAAATTTTATGAAGGACCATTAATCTGAGTAACATATTTACATGTGATTTAACGTCTGTATTTCGAGAAATGTAAATGCGAGTACGTAACATGCGAATCTTCATCACTGGTCGGTTTGAAACTTTGAAAACTTCCTTCATCGTTGCAAATTTCCTTTTCCTTTAGAGACTCAATATTTTAAAAAAAATATATTGTTTTCTTACATATTATGATATTGTTATCTGCCAGTGGATAATGGTTTTGTGAGTTTCGTATTTGTGATTTTGTATAATTAATTATGAACTCACTTTTATGTATAGTAGAGGTTCTTAAACTTATGTAGTCCGAGGACCCCCTCTTGAACAACATTTCTTTTTGCGGACCCCATCCCAACTCTAGGCATTTTAAGTCGTTTTTGAGACTTCATTTCTGGCTCAATAATCTCATAGGCACTACGTTATAATAAATATTGGTAAAAATGTATCGATGGTTATTTTAATAAATGGTCTCGCGCATTTATAGAGACGAACATTTTTATTAGGACATAGAATAAAAAACATAAAATTAATAAAAACAGTAGTAAACTGAATTTTAAAAGTTACAAATCATAATACATTAAACTCGTACAAACATTTCTTGGTCAAATATTGGTCAAAATAGATCTATCTTATTATAATATGTTTTCTGTAAATGATTTTTACTTAATGAGATGGGTGCAGTGGTTCTCTCGAAACCGGAACCGCATTGTCGGGCTCTATGTCGGAAAGTTTTATTCTGAGGTCCGCTTCTACACTGAATTTGTTTCTATACTTTGATTTCATATATATAACAGTACCGAAAAAGCCCGTATACATAAATATGTTGTGCAGAACGGAATCAAATGTTGGAGGGCTTCATTTGCAAGTGCAGGGTAAGCAGATCTGAGAAATAACCAAAAGTTTGTGAGTTCATTTTTGTCGAACTGTAGTTTCAAAGACGTATCGCATGATAATTCCACGAGAAAATCTTGTTCAAGTATAGACTGTTAATGTCAAAATTGCTTCGCGGACCACAGTTTAAGAATCTCTGTTCTATGCGATTCGAAATAAGAGGGCTGTTCGATAAGTTCCTACAAAGTCTAAAAGATGGCGCTGCTAGTACGTATTGAGGTTATTTTTAGTTGACGGTAACTCCTGGAGAATACCACACAAAGTTTCAGTCAGACAGATAGATCTATTAGCCTGTGTTTGGCGTTCGTTTGAATCGATTAAGTGCCGTGATTCTTTTTTACCACGACGAAGCACACTTCTGCAGTTGTGACCGTAAATGGACGCTACCAAGTTCTTCCGCATTTCCCCTATTCTTCTTCCCTCCGATTACTACTTGTTCCTAAATACGAAAAAAAATCCGTGGTCCGAGAGAACCGAAGGTTTGGTCCACGAGGTCAGGAATGATTGAAAAAAAAAAGTTTCATCGTTTCAAAACGACCACGAATTGAAACAATTTTTTTTTAAACTGGGAGCAAAAACATTTTTAGCTCCAAATCTTTTGTTCAAATTTTAAAAATTCCCGTTCTTCTTCTTTCTGACGTTTCGAGTGCGAAAAAACATCCTGTTTTGCTTAAGAATTTCTAATATATTTTCTGTGACGCGGACTCGTAGCGTCGCGGCCATTTTACAGCTAGTTAAGTTAATGCAAGCTGAAAAATCTCAAGTTTTTCATAGGTTTTTATATTTGCTATTAAGTTTTTTTACGTTAAATTTGCTATCTATATATATTATTTCTAAAAGTTTTATCCATTTTTCTCCCTTCATACTTAACCAAAATTGATAAATTAGGTACCATTTTAAAGATTAAAAATCTCCGCTTCGTGCGAATTGTTAATTTAGAATGACACATCTTATTGTTTGTTCAAAAATCGAAGTATAAACATTAGAAACAATTTTTCTTCCCCTAGATGGCGCGCGCTCTAGTTTTTTAAATTTTACTATTATCAATCGCCCTAAACTTTTAAATTTAAAATTCGTTTGCTTTTATTAATCATTCTGTGATTTCAGTAACCAGCTTCTTTATTGGCAACATCCACGTAGGTGTACATTATTTCTTTTGCATGGAAAAACCATATATATATATTATTTCTCGAAGGTAATTTTTTGTGACGATCCCTTTCTCTCCCTTCATACTTAACCCAAATCGATAAATGAAGCGATTTTTAAAGATTAAGTTCTCCGTTTCTGACGAATTGTTAATTCAGAATGACACATTTTATTGTTTGTTTAAAAATCGAAGTGAAAAATAGACTTTTTGTTCTAGAGTTCTTTCTCTGGATGCGTCGATACAGCACTGTCAAATAGCGTGTACAAAGAGGTTTTGTAGTGTAAATATCACGTTTTCCACGAGTTTGTGTCATACTTAACTTTCAATATTGTCTACAAAGATATTTTGAAGTGTACATATCTCATGTTCCCCTGCGTTGTCTCATGCTTCACCTCCAATAATGTGGCAAAAGGCATCTTGTAATTGGTTTTGTTTTGTATTATTCTTACCCACCATTGTTATTTGACAAATAAACAATTGCTACAAAATGAACCGGTTCGCCTTTCATCCTACTACAAACCACCAACCTCGCTATAAAATTTATCGTATTTTAATCGCATGTGAAAGGGTCGGACGGGCCACCTCGTTCTCATTAAGTTTATGTGTCTCTTTTTATAAAAGTTGTTTATCACAAATAATTCAGAAAATAAACCCATTTTTGCCTGTAAAAGGATTGTGTATGAGCCAAATGTCATACGAGAAACTGGACCCAAATTTGGTTGATTAAAATGGACTGTAAACTAACTATTCAATAGTATGGAAATTCTATTGTACGAGGGGAATAACTGTTCAAACACTAGGGGGGGAGGGGCGCTAAAAGGTGCGTTTCGCAATCGCCAACGTTGACATTGGCGCCAACATTTTGGGAAATGGTCCCGAAGAATTTTTTTTTTTTTTTGAGAAGAGGTTGCTGACCAACAAAAGGCTAGGAACCACTGATGTGGACGAAATAAAAAAAATTCGAGCATCGTTGGACTGTGTGTGTAGACCTCAAAGGAGACTGTGTTGAAAAATATAAAAAAAAATTGTCCCCCAAAAATGACGTTTTCTTACTTTTTTCACGAACTTATCAAACAGCCTTCGTATATTTACTGCATTTTATATTCGTGATTAGTTTTTATTATTACCATGTTTTAATTAACTCGCTTTCTTGTTTGTTTGTGTGTGTTTGTGTGTTTGTCCGGTACAAATCTTGCAATCGATTTTTAACTAACTCCCCGACTAGCTAGACATTTGAAACTTTTAGAATAGCTCAGAACACGATGACAATGGATTTTTTAAATACTTTTAGCCATCTATAAGCAGAATTAAATTAATTTTCAGTTAATTTTGTTTTGTAGACTGGTGCAGCCATCTGTCGGCCGGGATGTGAACGAAAAGTGAAACGCGAGTTAACTTCCAATGAACTTCATTTTCTTTCAAGTGGATGGGATAATTCATCCAAAAAAATTTTAAAAAAGTATTTATTAATACATAGAATTGTCAAGTTTATAGGATTCAACATAAAATTTAAAAACATGGTATATAAAAAAGTTCTTTTTATCTTGTAATTATTGTTTTTTAAAGGGTCAGTACGAAAAACAAAACAGTCAGCATTTCTCAAAAAGAAGTGGACAAAAAATTATTGAACCTTGCTTTGCACGATATTAGAAACTTGCTTGATATTAGAAAGATGCTTGAAAAATGGATTGTTTACCCAGTCCATCCGACTCGAAGAGCACTGCGTCCCGCACTCCCAAAGTCTTGCACCATCGGATGAACATCTCTGCGTTGTCCCTGGCGAAGAAAGTCTCCCTCTTGGCGCGCTCCCAATACTTCAGATGCAGCGGGGGCTGGCGGAGAGAGAAACGCAATTAGACATTTGGGGAACCGCACGACGATGGATATTGGCCTATTCTTGAACGAATGGTAGCAATCTTTACTTATATAAAAGCCTAAAGTGTAGGTAACCATTCCGGGACGGACCAAGTCGGGAACATCTTAACATTGCGACGCCATTTTCTGAAAGTTTTCTTCAAAAATAATACCACAAAAGTGACATATTTTGAAAGCCCTTTAAAAAATATGAAAATTTCAAATAGCTCAAAACCGTTTAGTTTTTGAAATATCTTCAAATTAAAATATCCATCGAAAAGAATCATTTATTCGATTGAGTCATTCGCTTGAATTTCGAATTCATTCTACTTCATGGTTTTTCACATTCCCTTTAAATAACTACATTTTTAATGTTTCATTTTAATGTTAATTAAATTGTGTTTCACGTTTTATTTTTGTTTTATTTTATCGCTGTTTACTGCCGTTTAAGTATCGCTTTCAGCAATGCCTGCTGTGTGGGGAGTCATTCACTTTTGAAACAGTTTTGGTTTAGTTTTGATTTAGCTTAATTTAGTTTTGTTGTTTACTGCTGTTTCAGTACAGTTTTCAGCAATGCCCGATGAAAATGATGAATCACCTCTTGAAACGCTGATCAACATTCCGTCATTTTTGACGGGGGTTATATACTAGTTGTTTAATAAATGCCTCGAAGAGGGTATAAACACTGGGTTAAAATTTAAATAAAATGTGCCCCACACTTTAAATAACGATTGCGATTGCATATATGTATATTCAGTGAAACTTCTCTCTAGACGGCCACCCCTCAAAACGGTCACTTATGTAATCACCCCGACCATAAGTTGTCACCTTGCTTAAATACAATCCAACAGAACACTGACGCTCACCTTTTTTACACTTACCTTTTTTCATAACATACAACGTCATCTACTGGCACAAATGCGAAACTCTGGGTATTTAATCTCTATCCATAGAACAAAAGTCTCATCTTCATTTGGACCACCCTTATATATATATTTAAATATATATATATATATATATATATATATATATATATATATATATACATTACCGGTGATGTGTGAAATGCAGTCATTCTATAGAATGCCTAGGCAGTCTATAGAATACGTGACGTTTTTAGGCAAAGTATGTAATCTCTGGGTTATTTTAATATTATATATACTTTGCCTAGGTATTATATAGAATGGCAAGCAAAAGTTTGGCAAAGAATGAAATCTCCCAATGAAATGTTATTTTAATATTCTATCTTCTTTGCCTAAGCATTATATATATAGTGGCAAGTAAAATTTTGGCAAAGTATGAAAAGAGATCATGAAAAGGCCTTTATTGAAAATAAGTATATTAAAATTAAAGAAGAAATTCAAAATGAAGTACAGGATTTTCTTGTTGAAAAAACAATAGAAGAAGACGAGCATTGAAATACTTCTTGCAACAAGGTAGGCTAGAATGGCATTTTGAATGAGACTTAATTGTCTTTTTAACACAAGAGGGCGTTGTAGAGCACAAATTTTGGCACTTGGTCTTGCACATACACCGCACGAATTATTGGTCACTTCCTGTGGGTTGAGCAATAGTAGCTGATCGAAGAGGTATTTCGTGGTCAAGAACGTTTTCAACAACTAAGTCCTTTGGGTTCGCTAACTTTTGGCAAGTGTGAGTATAGTTTGATCTGACATAAAGTTGGCTCACAATGTCTTGAGTAGTTCTAAGTCTGTAAAATTTGTCATCTGTCCTACTCAAAACCGCTGCCAACAGATTGCGTAAGTGAAACCCGTTCCTCATCGACATCAGGAATTGGAATTTGCACAGTTGCTCCCCAAAGATGCAGGAAGAAATTTGCTGTCAGATTAATTTTAATTTTTTTGGCCTTCAAGATTCAATTTAGATCCAATTTTACCAATTACAGCATTCTCAATATCGGAGAAAAGAGTGCACAAAATATCCCCGATACCTTCCATTTTCTCATCTCCATCGCATTTGCTGGAATGCCAATCGTATCTGTGTTTTGCGCATAAGGCCCTTTCTCTTACTACAGGGTGATCTGTTCCTTCATGTTTAGACGCTTTCTATTATTTTTTCCAATTTACCTTAGTCTGTATGTCTTGTAAAATATCTTGGGGCAGTGAAGACTCTGTGAGACCTACTTTTGCTTTACAGCCAAAGAGAAATTCATATAATGTTCCCTTAATCCCTGAATGAAAGGCCCTGTTCTTCATAAGTTGGACGAAACGCTTTCCCTCAGTCACCTGTCAGTTTATTTATCTTCCACCCAATGTCCTGATTAGCACTTTTGATGCTACTATGGCTTTGTGAATGGCGACGCTTGTCATGGACGATCTTCAAAGTCGACCAATATTCCTTTAGGTTACTCGTCACATCACTCCCAAATTCTCTGTTGTTGTCGGTCTGAACAACGGATGGTGCTCCTAACACCATAAATAAGTGAGCGATGATGTACGATACTCTGTCTTTGATGCACTGCCTTGAGAACCACAAAATTAGGGAGATAATCTTAGTAAATCATTATGAACGGGTATTCCCTGTCAGGTTGGAACTGAATTCGATGAGATCGACCTTACAACGGGAATTGAAATAAGAAAAAAAAAACCATAGGCTTCACCACACCTTTTTTAACAACTTTTTGTTTCTTCTGGTACTGTTCACAAAGGTGGATGTAAAGTTTAATATCACGACATGTATGGATCTTGTACTTAGATGAAAGTTCTATCGACATTATGTCGCAGTATCCTTGGCCGACTGTCAGATGAGCCTCATGAAGTACTTTAAATAACTCAGAATCCATGCAGTAAAACTGGATTGTACTTCTTTAACAGGATAAATCAGCTTAATTTTTGTTTTTTACCATCACCACATTATAGCGATTTAGCAGCCAATAGTCTTGTGGTTCTTTTTCAGTATTCGTCTTATCCTTTTTCCCGTCACTCGCTAACTTTTGGCAAGTGTTTCGTTAGGAAAACACGGTTTATAGCAACATAGGCTCTCACTTTAGACAGTTCTTCATAGAATCGTCGTTGCATGTCAACATGTGGCGATTCTTTCACGGACACTACCTCTTGCCCCGCCGTTTTCATACAGCACAGTATGGCCTAGCATTTGTTGTACAAAATGAAATTCGCGTCACTGCTGAACAAAGACTGGTGAATATGGTGGATTTACTCAATGCTCTCCGGTTGAGGCGAGCGTCGAAAGTCCCAAGTTTCGCCACATCACATCACAACAAAAACAAAAACGTCACTGGCGGGATTATTTTATTCTTTGCCTATTTTCCTTTTTGCATTCTAAAGAATGTCTAGGCTCTGTGTGAAATATTAAGCCTTTCATACTTTGATGTCCCATTTTTGGCATTCTATACAATGCCTGATTTCACACATTGACGGTAACTAACTAACACACTCACACATACACACTATCTACCAATAAGTATTTCGACACCTGTTATCGGAAAGAAAAAATATTAATATTCAATAGTTGGTAGAACCTCCACGAGAGGCAAGTAGGGGAAACTCTTGTACCTAGGGCCGGCTATTTTCAAATGGCAGTATCTTTACTTATAACTAACTTACAATAATAAAAATAGTTTGTATACATTTCGTGCTTTATTCTCTTTAAATGAAAATCGCATCAAGTGTAGAAAAAAATATTTTGTAAAGGATATTGAAAATTTTAAAAAAATTGCAAATGACCCTAGGTACAATAACACTATTGTACCTAGGGCCAGTTATTTCCAAACACTGAAATTGTTGTTTACAATAAAAAAAGCAATTTGTATGCATTATTTCTTTCATGCACAACTTCTAAAATCTTCGTAAAAGAAGAAATGTTAATTGTAGGCAATGTCTTAAAGGAAGAAATGTTTATTATTTCATCACTTTCTAATGTATGTTTTTTCTCCATTGTCTTCTTAATGATCCCACATAAATTTTCTGTTTCAAACACAGATTTTTTAACCTTTTTTTTTAACAATTACTTTTTTCAATATTTGTGCTTGAATTTCATTTTTCTCGGGGGTATCAGTGAGAATTCTACACTTGCCAAGTTTTCGTCCACCTCTTTTCTACCAGAGGCCATGACCCTAGGTACAAGACAAGATTATGTCCCTAGGTACAAGATGTTGTTGTTTTTGGCAAAATGGCTTCCATAGCCAAAGACCTGCAGAAACCAAACTTTGTTTTTATATCATTTTCCCTTTTAATGATTACAAAAATTATCTGCTATACATTAAAACATAAGTTTGCACTTACTTTCACAAAATAAGACTTCAAATTGAAGTGAAAAAATTTAGTTTTGATCATCAAATCAAGACCTTCTTTTCTATTTAACTATAGCTTCTTCTTGCTTTCATTAAAAATGGCTGTTATGATTTGAAACAGTGTTGTCACTCACTCCAATGAGTAAAAATGCTGTAAAATAATAATTATTTAAATAAAGCATGGTGGCCCTAGGTACACGATGGCCCTAGGCCAAAGGGTTTCTCCTACAGTAGGGTGGAGAGAAAAAGACGAATTTTTAATTTTTTAATTTTTTCTTTATTCCTGTATTATTATTTGTTGATACAATAATAGAACATCATCTATGCCAAAAATCAGTGGTCTACGACTTCATCTTCAGATGGCGCACATGAGAGGGTAAAAAAACCCCCTCATTTTTAGTACTTCATTCTAACCTAAATTGAGAGTCATATTTTAAAAATTTTGTCAAAAATTTGTTATTGTAGGTTTGTGTACTGTCCTATACTGCATTTTTGAAAATAATTTACCAACAGTTCTGACTAGATTACTTACATTAAGGTTTACACTTTAAGCCAATTTTACTTAGTGTTAGACGAATGTTGCACTGCTGGACTGGCGCCATCTTACCACACACCGGAGAAGATATTAGTTCTATCAATTCACCCCAGTTTTACCCAGTATTAGAATGCTCCTCTGACAGATCTTCTGCTGAAACTAACCCAGATGAATTTTCCATTCCAAAAACCTGCCAGCGACCAAAAAGCAGCAAGAAGGAACGATCCAAATGCGACATAAGCTACAAAATCTAGCAAGAGTTTGTGATCGAACTGGGATTTCTGATCGCTTAGCAACAATCATAGTTAATGCTGCAATGCAGGATTTAAATATTATCAGTAGTGACAACTCATCAAAAGCAATAGATCTACATAAATTACGTTGATCTACGTGAATTACTGATATAAAAAAATAAATAAAAATTTGCAAAGTATGTTTAGTGTTCGATATATCTGGCGAGCCAAAGCTCTGTATTTAGGTTTTTTTTTCACTTTCAAGTGCGAAAGTTTTCAAAATAACTTGTTTCCGTGTTGCTCTCAGATACCGCCGATTAGAATTCAAATCCACGCCCCATTCAGTTATTTCAGTCATAGGCTACGAGATGGCGTGGTTTGTGAATACCGTTTAAATAGATGGCTGAAGTCCAATCCTCCTATTACATACGAATCGTTTGAGAGTTGATCCTCTTGAAATTAAAACTGAAAAAAAAATACTTGCAAATGCATATTTTCGAATTTTATTTTCAGTATTCGTAAACAGATCTTTAAAATACAACGGGCATTTTTTTAAAAAAAGTGTTTTTAATGTTATTTTATTTATTTCAGTTTTGAATCCATAGAGTTAGTTCTTTAGTGATGAATGCCCCGAACGAAGTTAGCTTCTGAAGAATGCAAAATTTTAAAAACCAAGTAATTGT
The DNA here is from genome assembly GCA_907164885.2 of Dolomedes plantarius. Classification (NCBI taxonomy): domain Eukaryota; kingdom Metazoa; phylum Arthropoda; class Arachnida; order Araneae; family Dolomedidae; genus Dolomedes; species Dolomedes plantarius. The sequence goes on from OU015493.1 coordinate 8,113,916, forward strand.
TATTGCAACGTGAAAAGAAAAATACGCATTTGCGAATTCGGGAATAAAGAGATAGCGAGTAAAAAATTTCCTGTTGCTTGACGCCATTTTTACCGGGAGTTTTATGAAGAAACTAACACCAGTAGCCAGCTATTTGTCACACAAGTCGAAATTGGACAACCAATGCATAGTCTTCGGTCAGCAACAACAACAAAAACATAGGGCAATGTCTCACAGCATGTCAAATCTCAACTCTTGCAGATTTTACTTCTTGTTTGGCGAGGAGTGGCCAAAAAATTGCATAATTTAACATGGCGTTCAATGAGCATTCTTACAACTTGTTCAATAAAATGCTCTCAGATTACGCAAAGTCTTTAGATACGGTATCTAAACAAAGGTATATCACTAAATTAAACATTCAGGTACAGCCCGGAAAGGTTTATTCGATATGTGACCCGTATTTATTGACAGAGGAAGACTGGAGTTACGATACAAGACGCTGGCCTGAAGTAACTTATCCTGATATCTATACATATCTCAACATAATAATAATCATTCTCAACGAAAGAATGATTATATTCTCTTAAATCTTGCGAAATATTTAAAAAAAAAATTTAAAATACCTGTTAAATACAACTAATATGAGAAATTTTATAAATAAACTTAAATTATTTAACTCAAAATGAAGGTATCGTGCAAAAACACATGCAAACGCATAGGGACTGCTTCTGTTTTCTGCCACCCGATAATGACGGCATCTATAGCAGACGAAAACTGACGTAGCCAGTGACGTTGCAACGTTTCGCCTTATACTGATACAGGGGGTTATCAAAATAAGGGCAATACCGCTCAAGAAAGGCGCGTGCGCAACGGAGTTTGCAAATCCCAACGACGACGTCATCGGAAAGCAGAGGTGTATAATGCGGGGAAGTTCGAGTATCCGTGACTTGCAGAAAGGTATGGTAGTAATAAGTGCGAGGCTTGCTGATGCATGTCTCATTAAAACGGCAGACAGTGTCAGTGTGTCAGGAGGCACAGCATCAAATGTTATGACCATGTCGTCAAACATCATGACATGGAGTCCATAATGAATTTGGTTCGAATTACAAATCAAGTTTACGATATGCTTAAAACAGATCGCAGAAAGTCCGATGAAACAGTCTCTTTTGGCCCTCCGATAGAGGGAAGAAAAAGAAAAAAGATGGTGTAAAGTTGTCTTTGTTTTTTATAATGCTGAAAAATCAACATACTGATAAACATTCTTGGGAATCGATAGCACCACCATTTGGTAATTTTCAGCACTTTTTAAAAGAAACGATAAAATGACTCTGATATCATGCAATTACTCCGAAACAAGCCTCGCTTCATCTATAAGCGTTAAGAAATTGAGACATTAATCGGCCGAGACAATAATTTTACCGCGACTGGGGTGGCATCAATTCGATAACACCCCAGTCTCGGGTAAAAATCGCTTTGAAATTTGGGGAATAAACAAACAAAAAAAAGGATAACTGAGGCAGAATACAATAATTCTAACCACATCCTCGCATCCTTTTCTCTGCCTTTAGCAAAAAGCTTTTTTTTACGCTCAACTCGAGACTAACCTGAAGGCCTTGCAAAGCACTGTCGTATAAGGCGAAACGTCGCAACGTCACTGGGTACGTCAGTTTTCGTCTACTATAGATCACGCAATTATCGGGTGGCAGAAAACAGAAGCCGTTCCTATGCGTTTGCATGTGTTTTTGGACTATACCTTCATCTTGAGTTAAATAATTTAAGTTTATTTATAAAATTCCTCATATTAGTTGTATGTAACAGGTATTTTAAAACTTTTTTTTTCAATATTTCGCAAGGTTTAAGAGAATATAACCATTTTTTCGTCGAGAATGATTATTATTATGTTGAGATATGTATAGATATCAGGATAAGTTACTTCAGGCCAGCGTTTCGTATCGTAACTCCAGTCTTCCTCTGTCAATAAATACGGGTCACATACCGAATAAATCTTTCCGGGCTGTACCTGAATGTTTAATTTAGTGATATACCTTTGTTTAGATACCGTATCTAAAGACTTTGCGTCATCTGAGAGCATTTTATTCAACGAGCTGTAAGAATGCTCGTTGAATGCCATGTTAAATTACGCAATGTTTTGCCACTCCTCGCCAAACAAGAATTAAAATCTGCAAGAGTTGAGATGTGACATGCTGCGAGACACTGCCTTATATCTAACCGACCAATTCTTTCGCACATGGGAGAATTTGAGAAAAACAAAAATGATAGTACAAATGATTAAAACCACGGAAGGAAAAATACGAGGAAAAAAAGGATTTAAACCATGGAGTAAAAAATAAGAGAAAAGGAGGAAAACTCCGTAGTAAAAAAAAATCCGAATGAGAGTTATTCCCATTTGCAAACCCTGATTTCGAAATGAATCGATAGCAGGAGATCACGATCATTGAGGGGAAGGAATTTTAAACATTTCTCTCTCATTATTGCATAGCCCGGGGATGAATGCATTATTAATGGAATCTTCCCTGATTGATGAGGGGAGATGGGTGGAGGAGAAAAGATTTCTCGGCTAATAATGGAGAATTCGCGAGTCACTGACCTCCTTCGTTCAATCAAACAAAATGCGAGCAGTGATGAAAATACGAAGCGAGATAAAAAAAAAATAAAGGAAAATTCTGGCGGCGTAATGTTTTTATTGCTATGGCCAATGATTATTTTTTGGAAAGGATCAATAAAGAAGAAGCGACGACCGATATTATTATTGGTTGTAAATTCCCGTCACTTTAATTAACTGCCATATCTTTGGGAGAGGGGCATTTTCTTAAATGGGTAGTTTTAAACGAATTCAGAGCCTTTGTGGCAAGGCAGTAAACGTCTACTCATATCGAAATGGCGACAGTCGCATTCCCTGAGCATTTCTTCTAATGGTTACTCATCCTGCCTGGGGAACAGCCACTACCCTGTACTGCCATAGATCAAAATTCTAAATTCGAAGAACGCTTTCTATAGGTTGCGCATGATTGCTCTACATCTACGGAGTGCAAGGTTTTGACTGTGGAGGGAGGCAGGGTTTGACGGTTTTTCAAACCCGGTTTTCAGAAACCGGTTTTTAAAACCGGCTTTGTCACATTTGAAAACCGGTTTTTAAATTAAGAAAACCGGTTTAAAAGAATTCAAATTATTATGTAAAAATTAATTAGTAACTTATTTGATTTCTCGAAGACCCCGAAGAAAAACTTACAAATCCAAAGACTCTGAAAGCTGAATTTTCATTATTTGAGGCAACGAATAAAAGAACCAAAAACTTAGATTTGGTATTTGATACCCTGAAAACTATAAAACCAAGTTCAGTAGCCAGTGAGCGAATATTTTCAATTTCAGGCAATATTGTGTCCAAAATAAGAACAAGTCTTAGCCACCGTTCAGTGGAAATTTTATGTTTTTTAAAATCCTATTTTCTTAGGAGAAATTAAAATTATTAAAATAAATATAAATTTTATTTGAAATTTGAAATTTTTGTTTGAGTTTTCGTTATTTTGTGTAAGTAATGTGTAATCCTTAATTTTTTTTTGATATTTTGACTTTGATATTGATTTCGTATTTTGTTATTTTATATAAATTAAATAAAATATTTTCCCAATTGTATTTTTTTTTTGGCAAAAATTCGAAAACCGGCTAAAACAAGTTTTTTGGAAATCTGGAATTCAAAAACCGGTTTTTCAAAAAGTAGGTTTTTGTATAAACCCTAGAGGGATGAATGGATCGTCTGTATGTGTGAATAAGTGTTTTCATATAAGAAGCTCGAAAACATAGCGATATATCTCCATCGTAAAAATTTGCGGTTTGTGTTATTTTAACCTAAAAGTTCTAGCCTGTTTTAAGAGGGCACAAGACCCTATTTTTTATATTCAAAAATACTTTATAACAATTTTCCCCCTCAAATGTGTTTAGATTACAATCATACGTACAAAATGACTCATAATTTCGAAATTTTCTTTTAAAAAGATGTAAATTCAAAATTTAGACTTTGTTTTTTTTTAATGTGTAGTATCGGTTTCTTTCTCTTCCTAATTTTTTTTTACCTTTCTTTGGAGTGGTTTCAAAATAATTTGTCGTCCGGACTTTCACAAATTTTTATCAAAACGTATCAGTGTATATTTTTTTTTTCGAAGGGCCAAAAAAAAAGAGAAGTTTTTGTTTGAGGGAAAATATTTCCTGAATTTTTACTCTCAATCCAAAATTCCAAAGACGATTTCCTGAATAATGAATAAAAGAACATTGTTTAAAATTTTGTAAAGATATCTTGTGAGCCTTGAACATCGTACAAAATTTAGTGGCAACACCTCACGAAGACTTTTACATGCATCCATCTGTTGTTGTCGCTGATTCTTATCCTCTTGGTGTAGGCTTAGCTAGACCAAGTCCATGATTCCGTGCACCTGCAGAAAGTCAACAGTCATTTGATGGTTATAAATATCCTCTCTGGTCATCCCTAGATAGTCAAGATGGCCGGGAGAAGCCTGCTGAATTGCACATTGCGACAAGTTGGACATACCTTGCAACACTGAACCAGTAGCTGATGAAGCCCCCAAACACAATCTAGATTAGAGGCCCCCCCCTGTTCTAAATACTAGTATTAATAATTACCATTTACTACTTGAGATATTTTATCATGGTCGAAAAGGAAATTTTATTGGTCATCATGCAGTAAAAACCTTGTTTTATTGGTCATCATGTAGTAAAAACTTCGTTTTATTGGTAATTATGTACAGGGTGTCCATAATTAAAGTCCCACTTTCAAAAGGCTGCAAAAAAAAGAACCACTGGTCAGAATGACTTCAAATTTGAACTGAATATACTGGAAGAAGGGGGAAACGATTTGGCATAATTTTAAAAAAAGTTCCTAAATGTATCAATAGATGGCGCTGTAAGAGGTTGGCACTTTTTTAAAAAATTTATTATGCCAAATCGTTTCCCTCTCCTTCCAGTATATTCAGTTCAAATTTGAAGTCATTCTGACCAGTGGTTCTTTTTTTTGCAGCCTTTTGAAAGTGGAACTTTAATTATGGACACCCTGTAGTAAAAACGCCGTCTGTCGTTCCATGAAATTGTCTAGATAAAGATGATGTCTATGCCTGAGGTACGCAAAATGTATCTCAATTTATAAAGCTACTAACTTTTGGAGGCCCAGAGAGGGCGCTTTTTGCGCCTGTGAGATGATCCGCACCTGCCCTGAACAAAAGAAAGTGATCTTATTCGGTCTAGAGATGGCAGTCTGAGCGCGTCTATCACCCTTAAAAAAGAGAGCATTCCCCGAACACTCCCTCATGGACCAGAGGGACCTTCCGAGAATTCAAGATTTACTTCAGTGAAAAAACTTTCGGGAAATAAGGAGTTTCGGAGGCTCCGCACTGCCCTCCTTCGCCAGGTCACCCCCAATGTCCTTACCACGTGAGACGGGATATATCGCAAATGGATTTCATAAGATGCAGCCAACTGCCTAAGTTTATCCAAAAGAGCTGTTCGAGTTTTATCACCTGGGGCAAATGTCCTAATGGTAGTCACTATCAACAGCCAGCTATCTGGCGATGAACTTTATTACACGGTACATCTTGGCGCTCACTCCTTTCAACAACGTCATACCTCAAAAAACGTGATTTTTCAGGAGAGTGATTGGAAAGTTTAAAAGTACATTGAAATGTATTGAAAATAAATTTTAATTCTGCTCTTTAGCGGCTAAATATTGAGCGGTGAGATGCATGACGACCTGGGATATACTACTCTTTCAGGGCATTCTGAAAACAGGCATAACTTAAAATCGCCGATTTTTGAGGTATGACGTTGTTGAAAGGAGTCAGTACATATACAACGGACGAACCCAGTTTCAAGAAGACACACAGTTATCACGTAGCTACAGGAACACACACTTGATTACATTGCTATAAGAAACTACTTCCAACTTCTACACTTACACACACACTAATTGTCATGTCCCCTCTCTTTCTTTCTGGGTGGAGACCCTCCTTTCTCCCCATGTACCTATGAGTCTACTATCAGTAGGAGAAAGGTTAGGGATTCGAAATTATATTTGTTACACACCTATTTTATGCCAATTTTATAAATGTTGAAAGGAGCCTTCATGCCAATTTTGTAACTGTTGAGGGGAGCTGTTTGATCGAATCCAAATGTCGTTATTGCTATTCACCCGTATTATATATATATATATATATATATATATATATATATATATATAAAACAGTTCCGTAACTGACTGACTGACTGACATACAACGCACAGACCAAACCGATGGACCTAAAGAGCTGAAATTTTGTATGGCGATTCTTCTTACAGTGTAGGGGTGCACTAAGAAAGATTTTTGAAAAATTCTTCTTAGAATTTTTAAAATTAAATTTTTAAGCTGTTTTAGTAACTTTTTTCAAGTTTGCATTTAAAATTATAATTTGAGGGTTATAAAATTTATATCACGAGAAAGATCATAAAAATTCCTTTAAAATGAGATCTTTTTCGAATCTTTACCTCCCTTCAAAATGAGATCTTTTTCGAATCTTTACCTCCCTTTTCTGATTTTTGGTGAATTTTAAAGATTAATTTTTTAGAATTTGATTTATTAAATGCCGATCACGCGATTTCTTTTTCTGGCACTTTAAATAAATTTATCGTCACGTGCATATCAACTAAATAGACAAAAAATATTTTTTTCTTGCTAATGCGGCAGACGATTGGACATTATTTTGTCTATAAAAATATCCCTTACGATTTTTTTATAAATGTTTTTTTTACATCAATTGTATACATTGATCGTCGGATTTATTATAAATATATATATATATTTATATTTTTTTTTGCATTAATTGCATACATTGACCGTTGTATTTAATTTGAATGTACTCCTTAGCGAAGTTCGGGTTTTCAGCTAGTATATATATATATCAAATATCCCTCATCAATGGCAATTAGCTCAGTTCTGAAGACGGAACAGAAATCTGGATTTATATTTCTGATTTCTAAAGATGGTAAAGCGTGAAAATTTTCATTCCGACCATCAATGACCTTGCAGTACATGTACAGCAAGGCCCGCAGAAACAGTTCGGCATCGGAAATGGTTTTCTGGTAATGGCATCGCCATACAACACGTGCACTTCGTGTTACTTTATACTAAAACTCCAACAGTAATTTTTAAACCAACAGAATAAAAAAGTACTTGTTTGTAAGAATTTTCTTTTTGGGAGCTCTTCGACAACTGAGACATCCACAAGCCTAATCGGTTCAGTCCACATTTTAAAGTTTTTGAAATTTGAGTGTCAAATCACTTGATGGACTCCTCGATTTTTGCATTCATCATAAATTTCCCAAATAATAAGGATGAGCACCACTCAGTGACAACATTTTTGGGGTCCATCGAATAATAAGCCACTTTTTACAGATGCCATTCCAGTTAAGTCCATAATCTCATGTAAATAGTTGACATTTAAACTAAGAAGCAAGTACTAGATCAGGGGTGTCAAACTCAAAGGCTAACTTGGGCCAAACAAACAAGGTTTAACTATAGGTGGGCCGCAAAAAAAAAAACAAAAAAACAATATTAATAGAAACGTAGATTTTTTACAGTATATTACCTAATTACAGTATATTCAACATAAATATACACATTTTGTTTAATAATAGCAAAAAAAATATAATTAAAAAAACACTTAGCGAATTCTTCCTATCTAATTATAATTCTGCGTGGGTTATATTATTATATATTATTGTGTGCCAATATATTGGCCGGGCCGCAAAAATGTTCGTCGCGGGCCGCGAGTTTGACACCCCTGTACTAGATGATAACGGTCAATCGTTCAGTGTTGGTAACGGTCAATAGTTCAGTGTCCGTAACTGACTGACTGACTGACTGACTCACTGACATACAACGCACAGACCAAACCGCTGGACCTAAAGGGCTGAAATTTTGCATGGCGATTCTTCTTATAGTGCAGGGGTGCCCTAAGAAAGATTTTTGAAAAATTATTCTTAGATTTTTTTAAATTAAATTTTTAAGCTGTTTTAGTAACTTTTTTTAAGTTTGCATTTAAAATAATAAATTGGGGGTTATAAAATTCATATCACGAGAAAGATCCTAAAAATTCCTTTAAAATGAAATCTTTTTCGAATCTTTACCTCCATTTTCTGATGTTTGGTGAATTTTTAAAGATTTATTTTTATAATTTAATTTATTAAATACCGATCGCGTGATTTCTTTTTCTGGTACTTTAAATTAATTTATCGTCACGTGCCTAACAATGAAATAGACAAAAAATATTTATTTTTTTCTTGTTAATGCGGTGGGACATTATCCAAAAAAATATTAAAATACAGTAAAATATATTTTTATAAATATACTTTTTCGTACGGTTTTTTTATAAATATATTTTTTCGTTTTTTTACATCAATTGCATACATTGATCGTTGTATTTAATATAAATATATTTATACATATTTTCAGCATTGATTGCATACATTAATCGTTGTATTTAATTTGAATGTACTCCGTAGCGAAGTGCGAGTCTTCAGCTAGTCACAAAATAAAGGAATTAGTGATAGTCTCACTGCCGCAGAAGTAAGTACTTGGGAATTATTAAACAATTATTTCAATTTTTTTCTATACTCAAAACATAATTTGAAGACCGAATCGGATGTCATTACTTTTTTTTCACTTGCCAAATCGGTTAGTCCAAAAATCAAAAAATTTTGATAATAATAACGATGAATCAAAGGATGTTCTGTCTTATGTGTCGCCAGATAAAAGCTCCCTCTGCAATAATACATTCTTCAATATTTATCTCAATTTCTATTTTCAGAGGAAATTAAAAAAAAAATGCATATTATTTCATCCCTTTTCTACCCTTTTTGTTTAATGGACTGAACCGATTTGGCAAGTGAGCGGTTCAATGAAAGACACGATAAATGCACTTTAAATGAAAATGCACTTCTGAAAAAGTTAATAGAAGCCTTGTTAAAATTGGGAACCAACAGTGAGCACCTCGGATGAGGACAAACAGAAGTTAAAAACAAGTAATATTAAAAAAAAAAAAAAATTTAAAGTCAATTCCTACTTAGGTCAACAGAGAAAAATTTTACTTTCGTTACTTTTTGGCGGGGAATTACGTTTGGCGGGGAATTGCACTGATATTGGCTCGATTCTGTGAACACCATTATTGCCGAGAAATTTTTTTCTCCCATATAAAACTACTAGCTGAAAACCCGCGCTTCGCTACGGAGTACATTCAAATTAAATACAACGGTCAATGTAAGCAATTAAGGTCAAATATATATATATATATATATATATATATATATATATATATAGAAAAAAATCGTAAGGGATATTTTTTTTGGATAATATCCAATCGTCTGCTGCATAGGAAAGAAAAAAAATTTTTTTTTGTCTATTTAGTTGTTATGCACGTGACGATAAATTTATTGAAAGTACCAGAAAAAGAAATCACGTGATCGGCATTTAATAAATTAAATTCTAAAAATTAATCTTTAAAAATTCACCAAAAATCAGGAAATGGAGGTAAAGATTCGAAAAAAATTTCATTTTGAAGGAATTTTTAGGATCTTTCTCGTGATATAAATTTTATAACCCTCATTGTATTATTTTAAATGCAAATGTAAAAAAAGTTAAAAAAACAGCTTAAAAATTTAATTTAAAAAAATCTAAGAAGAATTTTTGAAAAATCTTTCTTAGTGCACCCCTACACTATTAGAAGAATCGCCATGCAAAATTTCAGCCCTTTAGGTCCATCGGTTTGGTCTGTGCGTTGTATGTCAGTCAGTCAGTCAGTCAGTCAGTGAATGAATGAGTCAGTTACGGAACTGTTTTATATATATAGAAAAGTAATTAATAAAATTTAATTAATGAATTAATATTTAAAAAAAACTGTATTAACATCGAGTGTTATCCACTACAAGTTTAAAAAAATGCATTTGAACTTGAGTGGATGAATAGAAAGTATTTTATTAGCGATTGAAAATTTGAACAAGATATATAAATATAGGGAGAGTGTGAACTAATAAGTAGGAATTGAAAAAAGTCGGGTTTCGTACCTCGTCTATCCCGAGCGTCTCATCGTCCACTTTCCTCTGAATGCATTTTGCGAGCTTGCACAAAATGACACCAGTTGAGAGTTTGGAGATCAGATTGTCTGCGTCTACCAGGGTTGCGCCTGAAAAGGACAAAAAGCACAAAAAGATGAGAAAGGAGGGCGTAAAACCTCGCCATTGAACCCGCCATCCCCGAAATCGCGTCCTGTACTTGTGCCATTCCGGGAAGGGCACGTTGTATTATCGCGTAGCATTGAATATTTGGAACATCCGAATGGCGGAAAACGGTATTTTCTCGTCATTTATTCTTTGTTTAAATAGTGTAAGGTGTTATTTCACGAATTATGCTTCTAGAAAATATTGCCGGTAAGAAATACGTATTATTCTAAACAACTAGCCGCTGCGGGACCAGCATGGTCGATTTTTGTTTTATATTTTCTTTCGCAAAACAACTCAACTGAAAGTAACAAATGTAAGGAATGTTACCATTAACTGTCATCATAAATATACGTTGTTGAGGGGTATTCTCTATAAGGCTGATTCTAGAACATCGAGATTAAAAAATGTGAATTTCCATTACTTCAGAACAGAGTTAAAGATAGGACTGAGAAACCCAACACCAGTGATTTTAAAAATCACATCCCTCTCTGCATGTACTATTTTCCGAAATCAAGATATCGACACTTTATCATTACATCAAATAAGAAATTGTTGGGGAAAATTTTTTTCACTTAAAAAAATGGAGTAAAAATTCAGCATGTGCTAAAATATAGTGTGGATTACATCACTCTCTGTATGTACTATTGTTCACAATTCATCCACTTAATCATATCAAATAATAAATTGTTGGAAAAAATTTCTTCACTTATAAAAATGGAGTAAATTTTCATCACGTACTGAAAAAAGTGTAGAAAATTAACTATTACTGGCTCTCGGTTGCTATGTCGGCGACGATTAAGCCTAACTTCGCGATCATTTATGCTCTCTTTCACGCCTCTCATAACGAATTATTTCTTCTCTTTCTTTCTTGAGACTGTTCCCAAATTTCACTTGATCGTGCAGCTCGCTTTCGAGTATTCCTGATTTCAGTGCGTAAATCCATGTTGACACGCGGTTGCAAATTGCCGCCTGCCGGTAATGTTTACATCTGGTAGTGGCAGCCGTTGCCATTCGGAGTGTAGAAATATCGTCGATTTTTGTGCCGCATACCTACGCGTTTTATATATAGAGATATGCTTCTAGGAAGCGAGGCACTATCTATATATTGTCCAGAGTATATGTGACTCTGGACAGTGTATGGATAACAAGCACTTCGACGAATGTACTGCATTAATGTCTTTTAATTCTATTGTTCTGAAGTACTGGGAAGCTAGACTAAGGCTAATGGCTCAGTGGCCAATTGCCTGGCATTTGTATAAATAAATATGCTTCTAGGAAATGTTCTATTTTCCATTCGCGTTTCCTGCACGTTAATAAATAAAAATATTTCTTTTTTTCTCCACTTATTGAACTCTTATATCTCTCCTATATTACCCTACTATTTTGAACACCACGAAAAGCCTCCTTACTACATGCCTATGGAAGATATAACAGCTGCAATGTGTTTTCAATTCGTTTCTGAAGATTTCTCCCTGTTCGGGACTTCTAATGATCTAACGGTGTGCCGAACTCTTGGACCACCGAGAATCTCTCGTTAACATTCTCGCAGGGGTGAAGAAACTGCGAGTCTGTCTCCTCACAGAAGAAATAATTACAAGATAAAAAGACTTTTTATATACCATGTTTTTAAATTTTCTGTTGAATAATATAAACTTGACAATTCTATGTATTAATAAATACTTTTTTAAAATTTTTTTGATGAATTATCCCATCCACTTGAAAGAAAATGATGAAATACGTAATAAAGAGAGCAATTATAAGAAATGTTCAAACATTTATTTATTGAATAACATATATAAACATATTACCCGAATAATTTCGCTGTTACGTTAATAGGTTCACTATTACGTTAATAGATGGCGCCTGTAGCGCAGTTACTTTTGGCTCCAGACGCTACTCGTATTTTTAGGCAATGGATTTTAAAATATGGAATAAAGATGGTTAAAAGTATTAAAATAATGCATTGTCATCGTGTTCTGAGCTATTCCAAAAGTTTCAAATGTCTAGCTAGTCAGGAAGTTAGTTAAAAATCGATTGCAAGATTTGTAAGAGACAAACACACACACAAACAAGAAAGCAAGTTAATAAAAACATGGCAAAAAAAATCGCCAAAGTTCTTCGGAGGTTGGCAGAGACGTTCGCTCCGAGTCGCTGTGTACCGAGGGAGAATGAGAACGGACGGATATTAGAAAATATTGGTCATCCTTTGAGACCAATATTTGAGAAACCCGAATAAAGGAACACAAGAACACAGATCGGAAGTGAAATGGGGTGTCGCAGGCGGAGGGAGAAAGGAATCATATCCTCGGTGATTCTGGCAATATCTCCAGTTCGTTCCAGTACAAATAACGAGAGATATTATTGTAATAATTATTCAATAAAAACAGAACGTATTGCACAAACTGTTGCATAAGCAGCAAAAAATATTCACCCATTATTATAACATCCATTGACATCTCTCGAATGTTTCGCTAAGTCTTTTGCAACATTGATGCATGTGCAAAATATAATAATGGACTCTCATTTTGTACTTTAAGAGTATCAATCCCGCCTTAGGGTCTCGGTGCTTACAACGAAATCTTTTTCTGAAATTCGAACCTATAAAGGAATTAAAAGAAGCATAACACTCCCCCCCCCCGAATTCTAAAACCCGTATTTAGCATTGGATTTCAACTGGATTGTTTTTAAAGAAACATATACGTACCGAATATAACTAAAAGTAAATATACACATAAATTCAGCTCATATATATTTTTTCTAATTAGTATTTTTTAGTAATTTTTAGTATTTTTTTTATTAGTATTTATTTATTAGTAATTTTATTTTCAACTGAGCAAGATTTGTGTTCTTTTAGGATTGTATGTTTACCTGCATTTATGGTGCGTTAAGCCCTAAGGGCAGGATGTCTGTTTATTTTCATTTGATTTGACTATCTGTTTGAATTGGGATCTCGGTGCCTTGGGATGTCTTTTGGAGATAATATGTGGAAAATTATTATTAATAATAATTATTAATAATTATTATTAATAATAATTATTAATAATTATTATTAATAATAATTATTAATAATTATTATTAATAATAATAATAATAATTATTATTATTATTAATAATAATTATTATAAATAATAATAATAATAATTATTATTAATAATAATTATTATAATTTCATAATAATTATTATTAATATTAATAATATAATAATATTAATAATAATATTAATATTAATAATAATAATTATTAATTATTATTATTATTATTATTATTATTATTTTTATTAATTATTATTTACCCATTCATAATAATTATTATTATTCATAATAATTATTTCATTATTATTCATAATTATTATTCATAATTTTTTTTTCCTGCATCCTATTCAGATAGTTCCCCCTTGAGTATGGTGACCAGACGTCCCGAATTTTAACAATTTGTCCCGCGTCCCGCGGCGTTTTAAAAAAGTCCCGATTATTTGAAAGAATGCGAGTATGAGTTTTATATTATTTTTGTTAATTTTATATTAATTAATTTTTGTTAATTTTATGTTAATTTTATATTTATTGTTAATCACGAATATGAGTTTTATATTATTTTTGTTAATTTTATAATGTTAAACTTTAATAATAACAAATAATTGTTGAGAACTGATTATCAAAGTTCGCATTGTTGATCAGTTAGTTGTTAGAATTCGACCGCCACTGTTTGGACTTAATGAACCACGGAATTTTTTGGCATTGGCAATGACGAAAACATTTTGTAACTGTCTCTCAGACAATACACATCGTACTGCGTGCTAGTAAGCTAGTTAAACAAGTGATGTCATTAAAAATCAGCTATTCAGATAATTTAAGTGTTGAGACTTTGAAAGCCTTTTAAATTGTATCATATGTGTGAAATATAATTTAACAAATTCTTGTGAAAAATTTCATGACCTTATAAACAACGACAGCAATCTATCAAAAAAAAATTCACTCAATTGAGAAATATGCCAAAGAATAAAATAATACTACACATAATCTTTTTTTTAAATTTATTACATTTGTAAATTGTATTTATGTTGAAATTAAAAAAAATATATTACAATACTACTTTTGCGTACTATGAAAATTTTTGATGCTCCGTACAGACCAAATTTTTAATCAAGAAACACCCTCCCCCCCGGTCAATGGTGTCCCGCTTTACCATTGTTACAATCTGGACACCTTACCCTTGAGGTAATTGATCTGGTTAGGCCTCCCGATGAAGAGACGAGTCGGTTTCCTCCTTATATGGTTTAGTTCCTTTGCTGCTGCAGCGGATAACTACGCCAGCCGAGCGATAAATAACTGTTTCCTTCGCTAATTGGCGATAAAAACTTACGGTAACCCGAAGCTATGCGGGTGGACATTTTTTCCCCCTTTTTTTAGACTCATTGAATATATACAATCCCTCAAAATGACAATCCTAAGGGGTGGTGGAATTCTAGAACTTTCGACTGGACTCCTCCCACCACAAGAGTCTGCAAGAAGAGGAAAAGGGAAATAAGATTTTTTTCTTAGTGCATAGCAGCCTTAATGACACGGTGAACACCTCTGAGAAAAGACAGCACCTTACTACTAAAGTTGAAATGAACCCTAGTGACATTATAGATGGTTGTCGCTCACTCCTTTCAACAACGTCATATCTCAAAAAATGTGATTTTTCAGGAGAGGGGTTTTAAAGTTTAAAAGTAGAATTAAAATGAATTAAGATTAAGTATTAATTCTGCGCCCTAGCGGCTAAATATTGAGCGGTGAGAAATGACGGTCTTGCAGGGATATACTACTCTTTCAGGGCAATCTGAAAACAGGCATAGCTAAAAATCGTCAATTTTTGAGATATGGCGTTGTTGAAAAGGAATAATATATATATATATATATACAGTGGACGCTCGTTAATTCGAACTCGGTTAATTCGAACTTTCGGTTAATTCGAACTAATCCAAAGGCCCCAAAAGACTTGTATTGGAGTTAATGTTAAAAATATCTCATTAATTCGAACTAAATTTTTATCACTTCGGTTAATTCGAACTAAGAATTTGACAAAAAAAAATCTTTAAATACACACTGTATTTATTATTTTGTGTGTCAAAATTTCTTTTCTGTGTAAAGAGGCCCATGCCTTCATTCCTAGACTATTGCATGTCAGCTAAACGTTAGTAGCTATTGTCCTTCTTATTAGTGCTAAACGGAAAAAGCAATTTTTGTTTATTCGGATCGATTTTCTTAGAATTTCAGAAAAACTAGTCTTTACTATAGATTCTAGGGAGCTGCGTCAGTTATAACTGCAGTGCAGACAAGTTAATGTGGTCTAGTTTTTCTTCCTCATTGTGTGGTGTGAACGTGTAAAAATTCAGGATGTCTACACGTGGAAAGTGCAAAACCCTAACTTTGGAGACAAAGGTAGAAATTTTAAAGAAAGTAGAGAATGGCGAATGTAAAACAAAGTTAGAAGCTGACTATAGAATTAAAAAAAAGTCTTGTCAGCTAATTTGAAAAACAAGGAGTCAATTTTATATTCATGGGAAAAATCAAAATTTGCTAGAGGAAGGAAACGCATGGGAAATGCGTCCCAAGAAGTTCTAGAAAAAGCTCTTCTGCTATGATTCCAGAATGTTAGATCTCGAAATTTTCCGATAAATGGACCCCTAGTGCTGACGAAGGCTGATGAATTGGCAAGTCGAATGGGTATTGAAGATTTTAAATGCAGTGATGGATGGCTTTCTCGATTTAAGTCAAGGCACAATATTTCTTATCAAACTGTATGTGGCCAAAGCTCTGATGTAATCGAAGACGTATGCACTAATTTCGGTAGGAAATTGCCAGGGCTTTTCTTTACTTACCTGCCGAAAGATATTTCTAATGCGGCCATAATGGACAAAGCCAGAATGGACTCTATTAAAACTCTGAAAGCATTTATTCAGATGGAACCTTCCTCTGAAAATGAATTGAAATGTTTATTTCAAATCGAGAAGCTGGCTGAAATATGTAGACATCATAAACAGAACCAAACATCCATTTTCCAGTTTTTCCACAAAGTGTAATTCATATCTATACTAATATATAAAGAGAGAGGGGATTTTGTACGTGGAGGGTAATCTTCAGAACCACTGTACCTATTTGAAAAATTCTTTCACTGTTTGAAAGGTACATTATTCCAGATGGACATAGGCTATATATTATGTATATCTAATCAGTAGAAATAAAGTTAGGGGCTTAATCCTAACAATCTCCATTGTTACCGCTACTGTCCTCTACCGCTTTTTGTATCTTTAACGATCCTTAGCGTGGTGCTATCTATACTAATATATAAAGAGAGAGGGGATTTTGTACGTGGAGGGTAATCTTCAGAACCACTGTACCTATTTGAAAAATTCTTTCACTGTTTGAAAGGTACATTATTCCAGATGGACATAGGCTATATATTATGTATATCTAATCAGTAGAAATAAAGTTAGGGGCTTAATCCTAACAATCTCCATTGTTACCGCTACTGTCCTCTACCGCTTTTTGTATCTTTAACGATCCTTAGCGTGGTGCTATCTATACTAATATATAAAGAGAGAGGGGATTTTGTACGTGGAGGGTAATCTTCAGAACCACTGTACCTATTTGAAAAATTCTTTCACTGTTTGAAAGGTACATTATTCCAGATGGACATTGGCTATATATTATGTATATCTAATCAGTAGAAATAAAGTTAGGGGCTTAATCCTAACAATCTCCATTGTTACCGCTACTGTCCTCTACCGCTTTTTGTATCTTTAACGATCCTTAGCGTGGTGCTATCTATACTAATATATAAAGAGAGAGGGGATTTTGTACGTGGAGGGTAATCTTCAGAACCACTGTACCTATTTGAAAAATTCTTTCACTGTTTGAAAGGTACATTATTCCAGATGGACATAGGCTATATATTATGTATATCTAATCAGTAGAAATAAAGTTAGGGGCTTCATCCTAACAATTTCCATTGTTACCGCTACTGTCCTCTACCGCTTTTTGTGGCGAAGTCTTCAACGATTCTTAGCGTGGTGCTATCTATACTAATATATAAAGAGAGAGGGGATTTTGTACGTGGAGGGTAATCTTCAGAACCACTGTACCTATTTGAAAAATTCTTTCACTGTTTGAAAGGTACATTATTCCAGATGGACATAGGCTATATAATCTGTATATCTAATCAGTAGAAATAAAGTTAGGGGCTTCATCCTAACAATTTCCATTGTTACCGCTACTGTCCTCTACCGCTTTTTGTGGCGAAGTCTTCAACGATCCTTAGCGTGGTGCTATCTATACTAATATATAATGAGAGAGGGGATTTTGTACGTGGAGGGTAATCTTCAGAACCACTGTACCTATTTGAAAAATTCTTTCACTGTTTGAAAGGTACATTATTCCAGATGGACATAGGCTATATATTATGTATATCTAATCAGTAGAAATAAAGTTAGGGGCTTCATCCTAACAATTTCCATTGTTACCGCTACTGTCCTCTACCGCTTTTTGTGGCGAAGTCTTCAACGATCCTTAGCGTGGTGCTATCTATACTAATATATAAAGAGAGAGGTGATTTTGTACGTGGAGGGTAATCTTCAGAACCACTGTACCGATTTGAAAAATTCTTTCACTGTTTGAAAGGTACATTATTCCAGATGGACATAGGCTATATATTATGTATATCTAATCAGTAGAAATAAAGTTAGGGGCTTAATCCTAACAATCTCCATTGTTACCGCTACTGTCCTCTACCGCTTTTTGTATCTTTAACGATTCTTAGCGTGGTGCTATCTATACTAATATATAAAGAGAGAGGGGATTTTGTACGTGGAGGGTAATCTTCAGAACCACTGTACCTATTTGAAAAATTCTTTCACTGTTTGAAAGGTACATTATTCCAGATGGACATAGGCTATATATTATGTATATCTAATCAGTAAAAATAAAGTTAGGGGCTTAATCCTAACAATCTCCATTGTTACCGCTACTGTCCTCTACCGCTTTTTGTATCTTTAACGATCCTTAGCGTGGTGCTATCTATACTAATATATAAAGAGAGAGCGGATTTTGTACGTGGAGGGTAATCTTCAGAACCACTGTACCTATTTGAAAAATTCTTTCACTGTTTGAAAGGTACATTATTCCAGATGGACATAGGCTATATATTATGTATATCTAATCAGTAGAAATAAAGTTAGGGGCTTAATCCTAACAATCTCCATTGTTACCGCTACTGTCCTCTACCGCTTTTTGTATCTTTAACGATCCTTAGCGTGGTGCTATCTATACTAATATATAAGAGAGAGGGGATTTTGTACGTGGAGGGTAATCTTCAGAACCACTGTACCTATTTGAAAAATTCTTTCACTGTTTGAAAGGTACATTATTCCAGATGGACATAGGCTATATATTATGTATATCTAATCAGTAGAAATAAAGTTAGGGGCTTAATCCTAACAATCTCCATTGTTACCGCTACTGTCCTCTACCGCTTTTTGTATCTTTAACGATCCTTAGCGTGGTGCTATCTATACTAATATATAAAGAGAGAGGTGATTTTGTACGTGGAGGGTAATCTTCAGAACCACTGTACCTATTTGAAAAATTCTTTCACTGTTTGAAAGGTACATTATTCCAGATGGACATTGGCTATATATTATGTATATCTAATCAGTAGAAATAAAGTTAGGGGCTTAATCCTAACAATCTCCATTGTTACCGCTACTGTACTCTACCGCTTTTTGTATCTTTAACGATCCTTAGCGTGGTGCTATCTATACTAATATATAAAGAGAGAGGGGATTTTGTACGTGGAGGGTAATCTTCAGAACCACTGTACCTATTTGAAAAATTCTTTCACTGTTTGAAAGGTACATTATTCCAGATGGACATAGGCTATATATTATGTATATCTAATCAGTAGAAATAAAGTTTGGGGCTTCATCCTAACAATCTCCATTGTTTCCGCTACTGTCCTCTACCGCTTTTTGTGGCGAAGTCTTCAACGATCCTTAGCGTGGTGCTATCTATACTAATATATAACGAGAGAGGGGATTTTGTACGTTCGAGGGTAATCTTCAGAACCACTGTACCTATTTGAAAAATTCTTTCACTGTTTGTAAGGTACATTATTCCAGATGGACAAAGGCTATATATTATGTATATCTGATCAGTTGAAATAAAGTTTGGAGCTTAATCCTAACAATCTCCATTGTTTCCGCTACTGTCTTCTACCGCTTTTTGTTCCGAAGATTTCAACGATCCTTATCGTGGTGCTATCGCGGTGGGCTTCTGTACTGACGCTAGCGGTTCGAACCCAGCCGTTCTCTGGCAAGCCTTTTACTTTTAAAAATTTATTTTAATTATTAACTAACATAAAATTAATTTAATGTATTATTTAGGTTGTTATTAAGGTAAAAAAAGATTTACAATTTATTGGCTATCAACTGGAAATTTATTAGTATAATATTTTGTTCATCCCGGACAAAGTCGGCACGGGCCGCTAGTTTTTAATAAAAGTTTACTTTATACTGCATATCTTCTGCTTCATTTTATGATAAACGTAGTCTGTATTGCTTTTTAATATGTTTAACTTTAGATAACATAGTATAATATATTTTCTGGGGTTATACATACTAGGAGAGTTTCTTCTTCAGTGATACACACTTAAAGTTATATTATTCTCTTAACATCGGATAATTCGAACTTCGGATAATTCGAACTTTTTTCTGAGAACCTTCGAGTTCGAATTAACGAGCGTCCACTGTATATATATATATATATATATATATATATATATATATATATATATATATATATATATATATACTCCCCTTCGTCGAGGGACGAAGGGGATGGTAAACATTACAAAGCGAATTTTGAGTTTTACCGAAGAGATATGAAATTTTACATATATATTCATTAAAGTATAACTATATTAAACACCTTATAATTTTTTTAAAAAATTTAATTTTTTAAAATATTTTAAAAATAATTTTTTTTTTTCAAAATGCTCCTTGCAGTCCAATTTTTAACTTCCCCTCTTAATTTTGCTTTTATATTGCTTATAAATACATTTTGAACATAGTTATGTATTAGTTTGGGCTTTTGTTGAATAGTTCATTTTTTGGAAATATTTTTATGCTCGTACTCTGCATTTTGGAGAAATTTTTGTACTTTTCTACCCTTGAGATAAAATTTGATAATAGGATTAATGTCGAAGCCTAAAATGGATAGATAACTTTGCTTTCATGTATTACAGGAGTCTTTATTATAAATTTTGCAAAATTTTGTCCAACATTATGATGTAAGGAGCATTTCAAAGACTTGCAAATCTGGAAATGACTTATTTTGAGAAAAAAAAACCATTTAAAAGACGTTTTTCACCTACCTTTAATATTACTTTTCTAAAGTCCCCAAATTTTCATTTTACTTTTCACTACACGTTTTAAATGCATTTTATTCCAATATTTACATATTTTATAAATGAAAAAAATTCTAACTTTTGTTCGATTTTTGGTAATTTGAAAGTCCACCATCAACTTAATCTAGTTAAATATAAAGGAAAATGAAACAAGCAACGATAAAACGGAGTTTCGAAATTTGAAACGCGAATAGAGAATCGAGTCTTTCGCGTCCCTAAAAATTCAAATTCACTCAAAAATTCAAATTTACTCAAATTCCATCATTTTTGCTCTGCTCAGATTTCATATCAAGCACAAAAAAAATTACTAATAAATAAACACTAATAAAAAATACTAAAAATTACTAAAAAATACTAATTAGAAAAAAAAATTATGTGTTGAATTTATGTGTATATCTCAACGCCCTTAACGGTGCACTAAAAGACATTTTGAAGCCCCAAATGCGGGAAAATAGTTCTAACAGGCTCCAAAACCAACTTTAACTACTACTGAAGCGTTAGTAAAGTGGTTTAAAAAATGAAGAACTTTTGAAATGGATGTAACCAGGTGCGTAGTCTATTTTCAAGATAAACATTTGTTAAATTTTGAAAAACAACCCCGAAAAAGTACAACTAGATCTGTAGACTGAAAGAGCGGTGATAATGGATTTCTAAAAGTTAAATACAACTTTCAATCACGATTCATTCATTCCCGTTTCCTATATACCCTGCTAAGGGAACGGTGGACCTTTATTTGAGCAAATCTTTTCATTGTAATATTGATTGTGTTATTGTAAATATATATATATATATATATTTGTAATAAATTAAATATTAGGCCCTCCATTCTATCAGTTAAATTCCCTTTCCTGAATCCAATCCCCAGTAACATTACTTTAACGCTTTAAAAACCCATAGCAACAGAACCTCCCATAAAACAGCAAACGTTGCATTTCTACACGTGTATACGTCTCGAGAAAGGCGTGAGTTCGCATCGCCAGCCCCAAAATTCCGCTGACATTTCAAAACAACAGCCACATGTACCTCGCTTCTAGCGCGTAAGGTTGAAAGGTGATATTGCACTTCGCTCCGAGCATCTGAAATGAAAGGACGTATGTTACTATCGCTCCTAATAAAACGATTCGACCCGACTGCTTCAAAATTTTAATTCCTTTCAGGCTGAGTCTAGCTCCAGCCACGTAAATTTGAGCTAGTTTTCCTTTTCAGGTTGCATTTTAAGAACGAGATGTAATGATTATATTACATATATATATATATATATATATATATATATATATATATATATATGTGAACTTAGTTGTGCCTGCCACCATACAATATAAATAAGCTAAATTGCCAAAACATTTACTTATATTAACAATGAACATTAAAACAAATTACTTTCACTAAAAACCTATTATTCACTTTTCTATTCATATTTTCCACTTATCTTTTCATGTCTTTGGTTCCTGGCTGTAGTGGTTTATGGCGTATACAGGTTTTTCACTTACAACTTTGTCTAATATATATATATATATATATATATTTCTGTAGATTAATAGTACCAAAATAGATTTTTCAAGTAAAAAATCCTTTATGAAGCTTCTACAAGGTAATTTATATAGGGTAAGTGTAGTAATGACTAAAGTTTATACTTTAAATACTTCATGATTTAAAAGTATACTTAGTAACTTTTGTACTTTAAAGTATAAAAGTATATTTTTTTATACTTTATATATACTTAATATTAAAGTTTATACTTTAATACTTATGATTTAAAGTTTATACTTTAAATCTGTTTTTCTCAAAACAGATTTTTCAAGGTTTTTAGATTTTTTAAATGCTCCATGCTACTTAATTTTTGTTCAAAATTCACGAAATTCATAAGGAAGAATCCTGATACAGTTTACAAAAAAACTAGGTATGCATTTTACAATTCGACTTCATTAAGGTCATTAAATTTTATTTGTAACTTATTAAAAGGCAAAATTTTGATGAAAATCGGGATGGAATTCAGAAACAAATCTCTCAAAAATTAACTATTCAAGGGATTAAATAATTGATTCCCAGATTTGTTTGTTATACAATTTAAAGTGATTAAAAAGCAAAATCGAGGAAATATCTCAAAAATTAAGTAGCAAGAAGCATTTTAAAATTTTGTTTATAAATTTCAAATTTTTAAAAAAATCTTAAAATTATAATGAGATTGGAAATTTCTTTTAAGGTATTCTATATATTTAGTGAAATGTATATACATACAAAATTTCGTATCTCTATAATGAAAAGTTAAAAAAAAAAAAATAAAAAAAAAATAACGTCCACCGTTCCCCTAGGCAAAAACCGAATAGAAACATAATGAAAGAAATTTATTGTGATTTCAAGTGGGCAATTTTCACATAGGTTTATCGTCAGGAGACCTTTAAGGAAATACGATGATAATAATAATCAAAATGAGGGGAGAAAAATGAAACATTTTTACCATGTTTTTATTAACTTGCTTTCTTGCTTGTTTGTGTGTTTGCCGCTTACAAATCTTGCAATCGATTTTTAACTAACTTCCTGACTAGCTAGACATTTGAAACTTCTAGAATAGCTCAGAACACGATGACAATGCATTATTTTAATACTTTTAGCCATCTTTAAGCAGAATTAAATTAATTTTCAGTTATTTTCAGTTAATTTTGAGTTTTTGTAGACTGGTGTAGCCATCTATCGTCCGGAACGGGAACGAAAAGTTAAATGCAAGTTAACTGCCAATCAACTGCATTTTCTTTCAAGTTGATGGGATAATTCATCAAAAAAATTTTTTTAAAGTATTTATCAATACATAGAATTGAAAAGTTTATAGGATTCAACAGAAAATTTAAAAACATGGTATATAAAAAGTTCCTTTTATCTTATAATTAATAATAGTATAAAATAGTAATTACTGTGCTTTTATACAAATTATTTACTATTATACATTACTATTATAAATTATTTACAATAGGATATTACCTTTAAGGAAATACGTTGATAATAATAATCCAAATCAGGGGAGAAAATTGAAACATTTTTATTTGCTATCTTAAAACCTGCGGGATTGCGTTCAACAAAAATACAGAAAGCAGTGTCGAGCATAGCGGCGCAGTGGCCTGGTTAGCTATGGCAGCGAGCCAGTGATCTGAACGTCTCTGGTTCGATTCCGGTAGCGGACAAATCCACTGCCGTGTGCACTAACGACGGCTGGTGCACGAAAAATCTATCGTGGCAGCAATGTCCTCCAAGTTCTCAAATTTACCTCTGGAGGTGCGGGGTCAGGTGTTTCCGGTCTCGTCACTTGACTCGGTTCAAGATTACGGGACCGGTTCATAGGGGGCCGAAGCTGGGCCACCTATAGGGTGCCCCCATAATAAAGAGGCCAATCAAGGCCTCCGCATTGGAAAAAAAAACTCATTAAGTTTCGAGAGTAAAATATTTCCCAGAAGCAAAGCTGATGATCCCTCTCACCAAATGCATAACAAAATACACTCGAGGGAGAAAGGACGTTTCAAGCTACTCAGGTATTCAAAACAATCAGACAATAGCGCCGAAATTAAGAGAACACCGGCGGGTTAAGCGAAAATAGTATTCAAAAAATATTAATAAGAAGAAAATATGAAACGTAAGGGGGCGACCATTAATTACGCGAGGCTTTTAGGGGGGGGGGGGGGAGGGAGTCGAGCCGAATCTCACCCAGTCTCACGTGAGGGAGAGGGGGGGGGGGTCTCGGCAAATATCACGTAATTTAACATCCAATATATATATAAATATATATATATATATAAATATATACATAATATATATATATATATATATATATATATATATATAAGTATATATAAATATATATATAAATATATATATATATATATAAATAAATATATATTATATATAAATATATATATATATATATATATATATATATATATATATATATATATATATATATATAAATATATATATATATATATATATATATATATATATATATATACATATATATATATATATATATATAAATATATATATATATATATATATATATATATATATATATATAATTTTATTATTTCATAGAATTAGTAAACACCTTTCGATATCTTCGATTTATGCACGCTACAAGACTTTAAGAATCCAATAAACGCGACCCACTTGTTTCCCACAAAGCTGTATATACAACATTTTGATGACATATACAGGGTGAACCAAAAGTCTTGCCCTGATTATAAATATTTATCGTGCTCAAACTATTATAATTAGACCTATGTTTGTTTGGATATATTGTAAGTACAGTTATAAATTTTTTTTTAAAGACCATTTACCTCAGTAAATTTTAACGTGTGCCCCCTTGGTAGCTCGGAGAATGTCGAAGCGGTATTCCATTTCCCGCCAAGTGTTATTTAACACGTCTTCTGTTACAGTACACACAGTACATGTTTCGTCTAGGAAATCACGCACTAAAGATCCCCAGTGTGGGGGGTGCGACATCTTTCTGAAAAAGTTGCAATAAGTCTAAGTAAATGTTAGGGGTAACGCTTTTTGGGCTTTCTCTTGAATCGACGCCATTCCGGCCGAAAATGATGTCCTTACAAATATTCCCCCGAGTCCCTCTTGCAGGAGCACTCGCGTCATTTATTGCACAAAAAAAAGCTACTAAAACTGACCTATCCAACGATACAAAAGTTACATTATTATATTTAAACGGTTATTTTGTATTGAATTTTTATAATCAGGGCAAGACTTTTGGTTCACCCTGTATTTTCTATGCATCTGCACTATTATTTCTATGGGATGGAAATTTTTCTCGATTAGCTCGCTTTAAATGGAAATTGCTAAAATTCCTCCCCGAGTTATCCTATGAACATTCGTGCGACTATTATCAATAGCCGCTCTTCAGGATATATGACGGAGTATATTATGTCAGGATACAGGACGGAGAGTCAAAAATCAGAAAATGCTTATTCAGAAAACAAAACAATAATGAATTTTTAGTCAACTCGTATTCCACTCACAAAGCGAAAGTGATTTAAAATCTTATAAATAAAATTCTTGTAAATCCCGATGCTAAATTCTTCTGAAGCATCTCCTAAACGTAAGGGGGCGTCTATTAATTACGTGAGGCTTTTAGGGGGGGGGGGGGGGGAGTCGAGCCGAATCTCACCGAGTCTCACGTGGGGGAGAGGGGGGGAGGGTCTCGGCAAATATCGCGTAATTTTTTTCCGCAAGAAACAGTGTAAAATTGCGAGAAAACTGGGTTATATTAAGTAAAACATGTTTCTACACTAAAATATGGCTAAATCCTACACAATAGTTCCAGTAGTCACTCTTGAGATTACACATGAGTCCCCGTGGACTGAATTAGAATGAATATTCTTTTGCGAATTTTAGTAGTTCCTATTTAAGTATTTTATTGTTCGATTTTCTCACTGTGATTCTAGACTACGTTCTTAGTAGTCTTAAATACTAGTTTTAAATAAAAATAATTTAGCAAATTATTTTTTTAAAAATAAATCCAACGCAATCAAGCACAGATTAACGTATTTACACTAAAAATATGCATTTTGAAAAATCTCACGTGAGTTTAGGGGGAGGGGGGGGGTCGAGCCAAATCTCACGACATCTCACCAGGGGGGGGAGGGGGTCGAAAAATCGCCTCACGTAATTAATGGATGCCTCCTAAGACAGAAAAACAAAACATGCCAACAGAGCCATTACTCATAGTTCGGGAGATATATGCGAAACTGAACGAGCTTTGAAATTTGAATTTTTAATTTTTTTTAAACAAAATTTCCTTTAAACAAAGATTGCTTCACATGTATAATGATCTTTTAAAGTTTTTTTTTTTTTTGGATACATTTAAATGAAAAAAAAATCACTACGAAATGAAAGAAAATATTTTTTTAGAAGAAAAATGACTCTTTAAGATGTGGGTTTTTTTTCTCCCTTTAACGTGATTAAAAATTCTGGAAAAAAAAAATCAATGCCAGAAACATTTGAAACCTTTCCTATGCACAAAAGTAAAAAAATAAACTAAAAAAAATAATGATAATAATAATAAAAATAAAAAAAATATGTCGACAGCACTATTGGATTGACAGGTATGTTAGAACTACACAGGCTTTAACTTTTGAATTTTAAGGGGACTGGAAGTAGTCAACATGAGGTTCAGTCAGGCCCTGATTTTCCATTAGGCCCGGTAGGCCCGGGCCTAGGGGCCCACAAATGTTGAGGGGCCCCCCAAAATTTTATTTTAAAAGAAAAAATTCCCAATTCAATTTTTTTAATTTTACCTTTTTTAATAGCAATTTTATATATATATATATATATCCTTACAAATTTGATTGATAGGTTCGTCATATGTATAGTTACACGTATAGTTCATCATATGTATGTTATAGGGTATATAAGGGATTAATAAGGTTTTCTGGTTGTATTGTATTGGTGTTTTAATGATGAAGTTAATATGTTGTATTGCTTTTTGTTATTTGATAATGTTCTAGGCTTCTACGCTTCAAATAGCCAATTCTTGGTAAAATGGTACTTTCACAATGATTCATGATTATTTTTTTTTGTGTGTGTGTGTCAATTTTGGAAATTTTACGCCCGCATCAGAGTTGGGGGGGCCCCCATCCCGAGTTGTGCCTATAGTCAAGAATTTTCTAAATCGGGCCCTGGGTTCAGTGGTTAAAAGTTTCTAAATCAAACGACAAAAGAAACGAAAGTCAACAGAATTAATATTAAGAATAACATTTAATGAAAATAGAATGTGCTCTTAGTAAGAAGCACCCTTTCGAAGTGACAAAAATTTACTTAACGCGGGAATCGAAATGTTGAAAATCAATGCGCATGCGCGCTATACAGGAAGTGATCTATTTATAGAAATCTTGCGCTACAATTCACTACAGCAGCTGTTAGTAGAATTACATTGGGAACAGTTTATGATTAAAAATAAAAAAAGAGTTAATATAATCGAAGAAGGAAAAGTCCGGAGATGATCAGACTGGAACAGGGACAGTGGACCTTAAAACGTAACTTTTTTTGTTGAATGGATTTGCTTGAAATTTGAATATGTGATTAGTACTATAGATATGTAAAAGTGGTTAAAATTTAAAGATGAAATATTAATAATTTGTGAATTAGGAATTATTAATTATATAAAAAATTGGCTTAATTAAAAATGTTCCACGCGCATTTCTTTTGCATATAATACGGTAATTTTTATTTACAGGATACCTTATAGAACTAACAACGAAACTTATTGCTTATTTTAAGCATTCATTAAAAATATAAAGAGAAAAAATAATAATAGCGAAAACACCCTTTTTTATCACGCAAAATACTTATAAATCTTCTTTTCAAGTACAAAATTAAGAAATTCTGAGCTACGAAGCATAATTATTTTCAATAAGATTTATTTGATATACAGTTAAGTATATAAAACTTAAATTTCAAAGCAATACGGTCATTAGAAATGCGCCCGGAGCAGTTTGAATATTCGTATGACATGAATATTTTTATTTTGAGAGAAATGCATTTAAAGTTATCGCTATTAGTAACCACATAATATCTAAATTAAATACAAATGCCTATAACTAGGAAAGTAATCGCAGAAATTAAAAATTCTTTTTGCAACACATTCCTACTCGTCCGTAGTTTCAAAATTCAATAAAATTTAAAAAAAAATTCGAAGTTTTGGACGAATTTCACAATTTTGAAAGTCCACTGTCCCCTTAAATTCTTTTTTAAAAATAGAGGTTTTTAGGAACATAGTATTTGAAAGGAATGTAATCAATAAAGGTTTTCAAATAATGACATACGGGGAGGAAAGAAAATCCCTACGAAATGAGTGTAAAATAATAAAATATAATTGTGCATGGTCTTCCCTTTTAAGGGGACTCACGACTCTTAAGTCAAGGAAATAAGGCATATTTTCATGCTTTTTGACTCTGTTCAATTTACTATTTTTTTTTGACTATTTCAATTTACTCCCAGTTTTTCCAAATTTTATGTATATGATAAATTGATATATTTATTTTAATAAACAAATTTTCAACTCTGAAAGTAATTTTAAATAATTATTTTAAAAAAGGCTTTATATATACCCTGTTTTTTAAGCATTTTTATTGTATACTAGCTCGCGCGCAGAACTATGAAATTAATTTTACACTTAAATGTATTATTCCTGTTTTATATTTAAAATAAATAATTCAAAATACATTTGAACATAAAACATTCAGCTTTAAAATTTTTTTTCAATTTTTTTAAAACTGCTCAAAATATACTTAAAATTTCCTTAAATTTTTCCATTAATTTACCCCCGAAAAAATAACAAAATGTGCAGCGATCGCAATAATTCTAGTTCATACGCAATAAAATAACATAATTATGTAGTGATAAAAATTTCATGGAATTATGTTTCATAGTATTCGAGATGTCAGTTGCGGAATGACGCAAAATTACATTTTGAGAAAAATGAGCTAAAAATTTTTCTTACCATAAACTTTATCAGTAATTAAATATTTAGAATATCAATATCTCCGGAACTAAGCGGAATATTTTCACGCGGTTTGCTTTATTTTGTTTCAGAAATGATCAGGCTTTAACATATATTTTCAAAAAATCGAATGTTTTAAAGATTTAAGGGTAGTGAGTCCCCTTAAAGGGATCCTGGAACTAAGCGTCGAAGAAAAGGAAAAGGGTTCCTCTCACCTAGCGTGTTGTTAATCCAAGCCGCGAGAGACCTCTTCTGTGCCCGTAGGATCTCCTTCTCTTTCCCGTAGAGTATCATCCTGGCACCGTTTGGGCTTCTTGGCGGGCCCCTTTATCCCTTCGGCCGGGGAACCTTCATGGCCCCAGTCTGAAGGTGAAGATCGCGACACCAATTAGCGGTCTTGTCCAGCCGCAGAAATGGAGATCTGGGGCCGAGCGCGGCTTCCGGCCATTGAGTCAGCCTGGGCGGGGTTCCGATTCCCCCCTTTTGTCCGGCCCGCGTTCATGGCCCAGCGCCGTTGTCGCTTTCACTTTTTCTGTGTGTTGACGAAAAGGATTGCGCAAATCCTCCCGCGTTTTCACGGTCGCACACATGCGAGGCTTTACGTTTTCGCTTTCAGATTGGGAATTAAGTTTTTTTTTTTTTTTTTTTTTCATCGCTCTTTTCTCTTTACGCGGTCATGTCGGAGGTATCTCGGGGAGCGATTTTGTTTCGCATGTCGAGGGTCGGCAACCTGAACGATTTCGAGACGGGTTAACCTTTTCGTTGAACATTTTTCGAGCCGTCGAACTTTTTTTTTTTTTTTTTCTTCTTTCGTTCCTCTCTGGAAGAAATTTTCGATGGAATAGTCCGAAATGAAAGAATCAGAAAGACGAAATACGATGTCCTCTCATATGTCAATGAGACACATGAAGCTCTCCAAAATGTCGGGACCATTTTGCGAGATTTGGTGAGAGGATCCATGCGTCGGTGGAAGGAATCAGCGAACTTCTCTAGAAGCGAGGTTTTACTCATCGCTTCTAGAGAATCATTTTTTTTTTCCGAATTAGTCCTCGTGTTAGCCCCCCCCCCCCCAAAAAAAAACAAAAAAACAAAAAAACAAAACAGATTTCTCAACCAAACCACACTTTTCATCGCTCGCTATGAGTGGAAAGCAGAGGAACGCCCCTGATCTGGCCGTCCCACATTGTAAAAGCTCGCGACGCTAAGGTAAATGCACCTATAATGGCCCATGTCCCTATAGTGGGCCGCCCTTTAGAAATGTTGAGAAATTAAGGGTCTATTGTTACTTAAGGCAGTAGAAGGGGTGAGGGTCATTGGCTACCAGTAGCCAATGACCTAGCTACTAGTTCATTAGTTAGGCTACAGGGGTTAGGCTACTAGCTTCTAGCTACAGGGGTGAGGGTCACTGGCTACTAGAAGCCAATGACCCTCACCCCTTCTACTGCCTTAGGTAACAATAGACTCTTAATTTCTCGACATTTCTAAAGGGCGGCCCACTATATGGACATGGCCCATTATAGGTGCATTTACCTTAATTACACTACCACAAGCTGTACAAGGTCTGCCCCGTTAAAAAGTTCATTTCTTTCATACTTAAAAAACAAAGGAGACAATGCAGTCAGTCTCAAACGACAGTCAAATTTTAAGAGTGGAATTCCTTTAGGCAGAAAAGCTTGTTCGCATTTTAAAATTTGGGTTCCCAATTCACTTGAGACATCCCTATGTGGTGAAGTTTGCAGCAGTTGACACATTGATTCCTAGTTTGGGTTAAGAGGGAACATGGATTAATGAGTGGAGTGCTCCATTCCAGCAGAGATAGAAAGAAAGAAAAATTTTTTTCTTTCTGTCGGTTGAAATTTTATCATCGGTAATAATTAAGATTCATTTCTCTTTTGCTTAAATTCGTTGTCTTCAGCGCAAACTGAGGTCCACTGTTCTTCTCTTGTGTCATTTTAAATATTTGGTTGTTTGAGAGTAGTTTTATTTTCTTTCGAATTTCAAATACCGGAACTTCTTGCTCTGTTGAATGCTTGTTAGCTGCTTTATCTACATAAGTTACGGCAAACATTTTCTAATATTTTGGCTGAAACACTAAGAAAAGTTTGTCATGCATGGTATATTTCTTCATTTGAGATACGTGGGGTGAATTTGTAACGAAGATTTACAAATAAATTTAACCGTATCTATTTTTGAACATATTTAATAAATTATTGTAGATATTTAATCAGGGAAACCGAATTTCGGCACTGTGGACTATTGGGAAATTACCCGAGATCAGTTTTAGCGTATTTAGTATCTTAGTCTGTTTACGTTCAAAAACAGGTACAAAAATTTCGCCAAATTTATTTTCCAAAATCACTATTTTCTAAAGCTGAAAGAAGGGAATCTTTAGTATAAATATTTCTATAGTAAAGAAACCCCCAGCACTTTTCGTTAAAAGAAGAAAAATATATAAAAACTGATACAGAAAACATGTGAAGGAAAGGCAAATTAAGATTACTAGAAAAATCAGGAAAATCTAGTTACTAGTATATATATATATATATATATATATATATATATATATATATATATATATATATATATATACTAGCTGAAAACCGGCACTTCGCTACGGAGTACATTCAAATTAAATACAACGGTCAATGTATGCAATTAATGCCAAATAAATAAATATATATATATATAATAAGTACGACGATCAATGTATACACTTGATGTAAAAAAAATACATTTATAAAAAAATCGTAAGGGATATTTTATAGACAAAATAATGTAGAAGAAAATATTGAAATTAAATCTCATAGGACACAGTACAGTTAATATAGTACAGTTTGAGGAAAATTTCTTTTACTGTATTTTAATATTTTTTTTAGATAATGTCCAATCGTCTGCCACATTAGTAAGAAAAGATAAATATTATTTTGTCTATTTCGTTGTTATGACGTGACGATAAATTCATTTAAAGTACCAGAAAAAGAAATCACGTGATCGGCATTTAATAAATTAAATTCTAAAAATGAATCTTTAAAAATTAACCAAAAATCCGAAAATGGAGGTAAAGATTCGAAAAAGAATTCATTTTAAAGGAATTTTCATGATCTTTCTCTTGATATAAATTTTATAACCCTCAAATTGTTATTTTTAATGCAAACTTAAAAAAAGTTACTAAAACAGCTAAAAGTTTAATTTAAAAAAATTCTAAGTAGAATTTTTCAAAAATCTTTCTTAGTGCACCCCTACACTCTAAGAAGAATCGCCATGCAAAATCTCAGCCCTTTAGGTCCAGCGGTTTGGTCTGTGCGTTGTATGTCAGTGAGTCAGTCAGTTACGGAACCGTTATATATATATATATATATATATATATATATATATATATATATATATATGTGTGTGTGTGTGTGTGTGTGTGTGTGTGTGTGTGTGTGTGTGTGTGTGTGAGCGCGTGTGTATTTAAACAAATGTCGGTCATTTGTTTACACGCATTTTTTCACTAGGCCAATAGACCTTGAGGTCTCCAATACTTTAAAACATTGGAATTAAAATATAAAAGTGCAAGGCACACTTCAAGATGTAAAGCCGTCATTGGTAGATGAGAAGCTCACAAGCCGCAGTCAAGGGAATCGGCCAGTCCAATCCGGAAAAGATGAGCCCGGTGGCAATCATGGCCGGTCAAAAGTCTTAAAACAAGCGACCGCAGCAAAGCGCGGTAAGTCGGGAACAAAAAATGACTCCTCACTCAGAGAGGGCTTTTGTCTGGAGGATTCAACAGACTTCAATTCAAAAGCATTTTTGCAGGCCATTTCTATAAAAACCCTCTATAAAAGGGGTGGCGAGCCACATGCGGCTCTTTGAAGGATTATTTGTGGCTCTCGATAAATGTACCCGAGTTCCATTTTCATTTTTGTGTTATTATATTTTTAAAAAATTATTATCGTTCCGTATGTGTTTCAAAATGTCTTTTGTGGCGGGAACGAGGGTTGCTTCAACGTTCATCGCCAACCAAAACCAAAACTAAACAGATATTAAAAGCAAAACAGCGGCTGACGGCGACGACAACTCTTGACAGCAGCATGAAGTGGAAACTTTATCCAGTGTTCGGCGTCCGACGGTCATCACTTATGGCGGGAAAGAACGCCACTAGTCAGGCTCAGCGTCGAAAATAAATCAGCTAACTGGAATCAGGTCTAACGCCATCTCAGAAGGTGAAGATATTTATTCAATTACAATAGCACATACATAATTAATTTAATTATATTTACATATATACAATTTTAACATTAGGAAGAACAACAACCACATTCAACGGCATCAACTACTAACCCCAACGCCTGTCTGGCGGGAATTTTGCCCCGGAAGCCCCTCCCCCTTTTTAAAGACAAAAATAATAAGGAGAGGACACTGTTTCGTGGCGCGTATATTTAGTTTCCAAACTAAATTACAACTTTTTCAAAAGGACATTAAAAATAAAACATTTTGTCATTTTCCTCGAATTAAAAAATTGTGTTCCAATATTAAACAAGAAAAACTCAACGGGTATATAAAAAAGCTAGAAGGAATATTGACGGAATTCCAAAATAGATTTCAAGACTTGAAATATTTTAAATCGTCTCTTGATTTTTTTTCTGAATCCATTTGAAATTAACATAATTCAAGGTGAGTTTTCCATTTCCAATATAATTATGACCCAAAAAGCATCTGGAGAATTAGAATTAATAGATATGCAAGAAGATCAAGCTCTACAATTAATATATAAGTCAACGCCGATTATTGAATTTGGGAAATTTGTACCAGAATCGAAGTATCCTGAATTAAAAAAGGCTGCTTGTCGAATTATTTCAATATTCGGAACAACGTACTTATGTGAATCATTTTATTCCACTTTAAAATTCGTGAAATCCAAACACCGATCAGTATTAACTAACCAGCATCTCAAAGAATTCCTGAGAAGTGCTGTCATCAATTATTCACCAAATTGTAAAGAATTATCAAGAGAAGTAAAATAAATGTGTTTAATTTTTAATATTTAAATTCAATACACATATTTTGTACTTTTATTTATATGTTTTCAATAAATATAATTTCTGTAAAAAAAAAAAAAATTAATACCATTTTTGCATACCTTTTAAATACGCATTTAATTGCGGCTCGCGAAAAATTTCAAATTTTGAAAAATGGCTCGGACTATCAAGGAGCTTGGCCACCCCTGCTCTATAAGTTCCACCACGTAATGTAATACAGAATTCTGCAGATATTTCTCATATAGAATTCTGCAGCGTGTCCTGCGTTCAGCGATATGATTTGGAAGAAGACGATGCATATTGCTTTTTTTCGCTTTCTTAAGATTTAAATCAACGTTTATCATTTTGTTTACAGTGGACACCGAGCATTTTAATGATTTTGCAACTGTCCTTTGACTAGGGGGATTTTCTTTTAACATTAAACAAAGTACCTTTGCAATAGTCGAAGATGTCCGTTTTTTCCTTGGATACTTGTTTGGAATTTTTGTCCCACTTGAGGCTCCAATTTGACGTTTTTTTCCTTTCTTGCTGACGATATTACCTATCGACGCTTTAGATATCACAAAACCATGACTCTCACATCGTTTTTGGATAACGGAGTATGCATATTTCTCTTCGGAAAGAGCATAAATGTAGCCTTCGAACCACTGCTTTGTTAAAAACGCCATTTTGAATAAAAACAAAACTTTCAAGCCTCAGACGATAATTTTGACTTTTAAAAACATAGTACAATTGCAATTATTTCTTTTGCAGCAAACGATTTTTTATTACTGCTTACCAAAATCGTCTAAAAAATGTGCGAACAGCCTCTGTAGAAACTATCATTGCCTTTAAAACGATTCCTACATGGAAAAGAGCATCCTATAAGCCTGGACATGGTACAACTCGTTATTAGGAGAATCGGTTATCGATTCCATATCTTTAATCCTTTTCAGCAACATCGCGGGAATTTTGGGCTCAAAATATTTTCGAAAGAGTGCCTCCACCGCACGTATTCGTTACACATCGGAGGATAATGCCGAAAGTATTGCTGAAGCAGGAAGTTTCTTCAGCCCCGGTCTGATGGACTTCCCGCGAAAAATAATGTTAGTTATGAAACGTTCCATTCTGACAAAAATGTTTCTCACGAAAAGTGGAAGTGTATTGCTGAACGCTTTGTGGCCATAGAAAAAAACATACGCGTCACTGTTATAAAAATTTGTTCAAGTCGTCCGAAAGTAAGTGATTGGATTGGCGGAAAATTGATAACAACGCCATGGCCGTGGAAGTCTTTTGAAAACTCTCTCAAGGTCAGTTTATAAGTTTCTTAATTTGGGGACGTAACCAATATGCCACCCAGAAAAAAAAAATTAAAAATTAAAAAAATTTAAATGCAAAATTTCGCAATTGTGTTTTTATGCCTTAATGAAATTTCGAAATTTCCCTCATGCGCTTCCGCGTTGTTTTCGACTTTTCAAGAAGTAATGTGCACTCGCTGTGGATACTCGTAGTGCTTCGACGTTCCCCTAAATGCCTGTCGATCGTGAAACTTTGACCTCTCCTCCGCTAACGTCAGAATGGATCTTCAACGATTCATGGATTTGTCCGTCGAGTGTTCCTTAATGCTGCTGTGCACTAACCCTCTTGGATTCGTTCACCTCAATGTTAACCTATGGAGAAAATTTTTCGACCATTGACAACTACAATGAATTCTGATAATACAATAAGAAATGTATTTTCAGGTACCCTGAAATTTTCTTCACTTTGCAACAGGATTCATTTTTACCATGTTTTTATCAACTCGCTTTCTTGTTTGTTTGTTTGCGTGTCTGTGTTTGGCCGGTACAAATCTTGCAATCGATTTTTACCACAAACTTCCCGACTACCTAGACATTTGAAACTCTTAGAATAGCTCAGAACACGATGACAATGCATTTTTTTAAAATACTTTTAGCCATCTTTAAGCATGATTGAATTCATTTTCAGTTAATTTTGCTTTGTAGACTGGTGCAGCCCTCTATCGGCCGGGACGGGAAAGAAAAGTTAAACGCGACTTAACTTCCAATTAGCTTCATTTTCTTTCAAGTGGATGGGATAATTCATCAAAAAAATTTTAAAAAGTATTTATTGATACATAGAATTGTCAAGTTTATATGATTCAACAGAAAATTTAAAAACATGGTATATAAAAAGTTCTTTTTATCTTGTAATTATTATAAATTTCGTCCCCTAGAGGAATTGATGAGCTTTTAAAACAAGATTTTCCCCCGCAATAATTTAAATTTTAAAATATTATTTGCATTTTAAAAAAAATGAAGAATACCCCTAGGTGTAAAGTTTCTTTCTCTATTACGGCGTAAGATTCTTTAAAAAAATTTCGCGGGTTATGAACGTAGGATTACTTATCATTGCTTACCTCTTTTTTTTTACAATAAAATTCCTTTACATTTTTTTTTACAATAAAAGGGATAAGACAAAAAAAAAAACACCTTTTAGAAATAATATACTGCCACTCTTGATTTATAACTCGCGACGACGGTTTTAACGTCTGAAATTTTGCTTTACCGTGGACCGTTATGGAGGAACGTAATCCTACGTTAAAAAAATTTTTTTTCAATCCAATTCGGCAATCCTTGGACACATTATCTCCATAGGTTGACATTGAGGTGGGCGAAACCAATACGGTTAGTACACAGCAAGCTTAACGCTCCTTACTGTGTTTCAACGAGCAGAAAAATTATAGCATGTCGTTCCTGAGCCACCATTTCGTCCTCCAATACTTTCGCTTGGTTCACCGTATCAGCTTTTCACTCGCGAATACCGGGAGACCAATCAACCTACATGATGTCGGTTTGCATTTTTAACGTAGCATCACGTTCCTCAATAACGGTCCTCCGGAAAGAAAAGAAGTCCTGCGTTGCGAGTTATAATTTTGGCAGCGCGCCAAACCTTGTAGCAGTAAACAGTTAAACAGAAAAGTACCAAAGTGCGCAAAAAAAGAAAAAAAAAGAGGTAAACAAACGATAAGTAATCTTACATTAATAACCCGCGGTAGTTTCGTTAGAAGAGACTACCTGGAATATATATATATATATATATATATATATATATATATATGGTTCGGTTTTAATCTAAGATATTAAATAATTACAAGATAAAAAGAACTTTTTATATACCATGTTTTTAAATTTTCTGTTGGATCATATAAACTTGACAATTCTATGTATTAATAAATACTTTTTAAAATTTTTTGGATGAATTATCCCATCAACTTGAAAGAAAATGAAGCTAATTGGAAGTTAACTCGCGTTTAACTTTTCTTTCCCGTCCCGGCCGATAGAGGGCTGCACCAGTATACAAAGCAAAATTAACTGAAAATGAATTCAATCATGCTTAAAGATGGCTAAAAGTATTTAAAAAAATGCATTGTCATCGTGTTCTGAGCTATTCTAAGAGTTTCAAATGTCTAGGTAGTCGGGAAGTTAGTTAAAAATCGATTGCAAGATTTGTACAGGACAAACACACACAAACAAACAAACAAGAAAGCGAGTTAATATAAGCATGGTAAAAATTGGAATTGTTTCTAGAATTTTGTGTCCTAGATCCTTTTAAATGAACATAAAATAATGAATCAGGCAGGTTATAAGAGGGAAATATTTGAACAGGATTTTAGCATTGCTCCAATGAGGCCGAGAAACGCTTCAGTCGAAGAATGATCGCACCTGAGCGTGAAATATAAATACCTGTCCCCCCTCCAAGATTAATTTGGTTCTATTTATTTAACTGTTCGTCGATGAGAGGATTAAGCATAAAACTTCCTGGCTCCTCAATCACAGAACATGTCGAGCTGAAAAAACTACAGATATGATATGCGGGCAAATAAATAATGTATGTTTCTCTGTTATACATATAAAAAAAAAAATAAATTTCGGAACGCATCTCGTAGCAACTGTCGAGCCTAAATCGACCGAAAAGTGCCGGGAATCTTTATCGGCGACGTGATTGGGGATCAAAAGTGCTTAAGACGTTAAGTTGCGGAATTCAATCGTAATTCTTTTTCTCTCCGTGGCAAGTCGCCAGACATACACAGGGGAATTTTTTTTTTATTGATATGGCTGTGTTGTTCGCGATTCGGGAGAAGTTTCACCTTTTTGAAAAATCCATTTTTCTGAAATTATTGAGGAAAAAAAATGTATTTCTTGGCACAAGAGCTATTCCGTTCCGACGCGGGTATTTTTTTATTTTTTTTTTTAATCACGCTATATACTGTCCGACCACGGAAGCAAGGTCCCTGGAAGCTGTTACGCAGGCGCGAGAAAAGCTAGTCTACTTAGAAAATAGGGGAAAACGTCATATTTTCGGATGTGTTTGTTTATGAAATACGAAATGTATTTCAGACTGCTTTTTGTCCGCAATTTTAAAGTTATTTTTTAAAACTTTATTTTTGATCGAATATGTGAATAATAATTTCAAAATAATAAAAAGAAAGAAGCAAATCTATTTAAAAAATAGGAGTTTTATAGGAGTGGATATTTTCGGATTACATCACAATCAAAATTATCTAAAGCTACGTTTTCGGTGGTTCTTTTTTTCTGACGTTTCCTCGGAGATTCAAATTTTGGAGTTTCTTCACCCTTTGCTTCTCTGCGTATTCTTTTTACACTGGACATTGATACCCCGGTCATTTCACTACCTCTCTTTAGGGATTGCGAAAGTGGAACAATAACATTTCCTTCTAGTGCTTCTTTATCACACAATTTAATTACATTGTGTATTATACGTTTACAATCACTACGGAACGGCTGATTCCGAGCAGTTGTGTCGGGTAAAGGATCCATTAATTTTAATATAATAATCAAAATAACAGACGAGGTAAAAGCAAGCAAGCGCAGTTAGTAACCGATTCTAAAGAATGTCGAGAGACTACGAGACTTTTCCCCCTCCTTCCTCAGCAGCCTTACCTACAGCGTGAATAGAATCGTCTTGGCACTATGCCAACCGTGGTTCTTCGTACTGTGGTCGGACTGCACAAGTAGTTTTCAAGTACCCATCAGTCTTCAAAAGATGAATTGAAATACCTTTCTGTACTTTCCCATTATGCCGATCTATCTCTTACCTCTCGGCGAATGGCATCTCTTAGAGAGGAAAAACCATTCTCGTATGCTTGCAGAGAACGCGGCCGGATCTCTGGAACATCTACTGTCAAACGTTATCACTGCACCACGGAGTTACAAACAAAACAACTCTAAGTGAATGTAAGAAGAGGACAGAAACGTACACGAAAACGAAGTCGAAAGATTATTTAAAGAATTATTTTTGTTTTTCTTGTCGTAATGCGTGTAAATAATGAGTAAGTGACTCGAAATGGATCCGACGGAAGATTGAAATTATTTACCAGAACGACTTCAAATATGGTACGAGTGTCTTATGCGCTTATATCGGCTGGAATTGGGACAAGTGATACAAAATAGTCCCAAAAAGTGCGTGCGTGCGCGTGTGTGTGTATGTATGTATATATACAGTGGAATCTCGATCGATCGTTCCTTGAATCATCGTTTTTACGTATGTGTCGTTTATTTCACCCAGTCCCGACGATCCTATTGTTTGTTATGTTCCCGCATTTATCGTTCAGTTCAGTCGGTCCCTTGAAAAACGATAGATCGAGAATCCACTGTATTATATATATATATATATATATATATATATATATATATATATATATACCGGGTGGTTATAATTAAACTTCCCCAATAAACGGCATCCTACAGCGCAAACGGGTGAGCGGAATGCAACGAAATTTCGTATATGGGCTATACACGAAATGCGCTCACGGAATTTCGAAAAAAAGATTTTAGTTCAAAAATGTCCACCAGGTGGTGCTTTTCATGTAAAAACATTAAATCTAACAAAATAAACGACCAAATCGGAATACATAATACAATTTTAACATTTATTGACTAGTTTTTGATCACCTTGTCATCGAACCACATTAAAATAAAGGTAAGGAAATAAATAGCTCTACGCCTTTGCAGTTTGAATAAAAAAAGGTTGAGTTTGCGGAAACGGGTACAGATTATGACGAAATGTCACAAGAGGAGCAGTTGTTCATCGCGTCCAGGACGATGTAAGGAAAGGTGCTCAATGTGACCGCCGTCAGTCACCTGCAAATGATCAGTTACGATCTGCTGTTGAACACATTGTCCATCGCCTTGAAACTTTGCAGGTGACTGACGGTGGTCACATTTGAGAGCCTTTCCTTACATCGTCCTGGACACGATTAACAACTGATCCTCTTGTGACATTTCGTCATAATCTGTACCTGTTTCCGCAAACTCAACTTTTTTTCTTCGAAGGCGTACTGTTATTTATTTCCTTACCTTTACTTAATGTGGTTCGATGACAAAGTGATCAGAAACTAGTCAATAAATGTTAATATTCTTTCTGTATTCCGTTTTGGTCGTTTAATGTGTTTAAATTTCATGTTTTCCACGAAAAGTCGCCCTCTGGTGGACATTTTGGAACTAAATTTTTTTTTCGAAATTCCGTGAGCGCATCTCGTGTATAGCCCATATACAAAATTTCGTTGCATTCCGTTCACTCGTTTGCGCTGTAGGATGCCGTTTATAGGGGAAATTTAATTATAACCACTCGGTATATATACACTCATGGACAAAAAATTTAGCGCACCAAGAAATAATTGCGGGATCGTAACGAAACTTGCAATGAAGGTACATGTCGGGGAGATATGCAAATGATTAGAAATGCAGCGTGATTGCGCATTACCTACAGCCGGTAGAGGGCGTTGAACATAGTACTCTGTGGAGTATAAAACAGGTAACCAAAGCTTGTTTGAGTGTGCTGAATCATTTACAAAAGAAGAGCTGAGATAGACATGCCATTACGTCGTGTTCGAAGACAATATAAGCAGTTGTCTCAGTTTGAGAGGGGGAGAATCGTCGGGATGATGGAAGCTGGGTGGTCAGCTAGGCGAGTAGCTCGTCAATGAGGCCGCTCTGATTGTGTTGTGAGGAGGTGTTGGGACCAGTGGACCCGAGAGATGTCATGTACACGAAGACCAGGCTCACGACGCCCTCGACAGACCAGTCGTCGAGAAGACCGCCACATCGTAAGAAATGCACGCGTACAGCCAACTGATTCATCGACCGCCATCCAGGCACAGGTAGCACCTTCACTAGGGGTCTCTGTGTCTTCTCGAACCATACGAAGGCGCCTGGCTGAAGGACAGTTGGTATCGCGGTGCCCATTACGTGTGCTGCCCTTGACGCCCACCCATCGACGCCTCCGTTTGGAGTTTTGCCGCGCACGAGGAAACTGGACTGCAGCGGAATGGAACCAGGTCGTCTTTAGCGACGAATCCAGATTCAATCTCGGCAGTGATGACAATCGTGTTCGTGTGTGGAGAGCCCGTGGGGAACGATTCAATCCTGCCTTTGCTGTACAGCGACACATCGCTCCCACAGCTGGTGTGATGGTATGGGGTGCCATTGCCTACAATACACGGTCACCCCTAGTATTGTTCCGTGGCACCATGACAGCCCAGCGGTATGTTCATGAAATCCTGCAACCACATGTGTTGCCACTCATGCAACGGCTCCCAGGAGCCATTTTTCAACAAAACAATGCTCGGCCTCATACGGCAAGGGTGTCACAAGACTGTTACTACCCTTCCTTGGCCTGCCCGATCCCCAGATTTGTCTCCAATCGAGCATATCTGGGATCATTTGGGACGACGAGTTGGGCATCCCACGAGTTTGAACGAACTAGAGGCAAAATTACAGCAAATATGGAACGAAATGTCTCAAGACATCATACAGAACTTGTATGACTCAATGCCCGATCGTATCGCATCGTGCATTCGCACTAGAGGGGGTCCAACGGAGTATTAACTCCTCCGTTCTTTTGCCTTTTTCTCTGAAATAAATTATCCTTTTTCTTTGATTTTCTTATCATTTACTTATATCAAAGTAGTCATTACGTATGTAAAATTTCGTTTCATTTTGACGACTCGTTCTTGGTGCGCTAATTTTTTTGTCCATGAGTGTATATATATATATATATATATATATATATATATATATATATATATATATATATATATATATATATATATATGTGTGTGTGTGTGTGTGTGTAGGAGGAAAAATCCACCAGAGGGCGCTGTAGGCAGCGCCATAGTGAACGTCTACGCATGTGGACATTCGGCGAGTGGAAGCTTGCATATGCAGACGCAGCGGGCTGCATATAATTGTTAAGACTAAAGGACAATATCAGTATTCACGTGTTTATTTTCTGTCATATTGTGTTTCAATGTGATGTGCCGACATTTCTAACCTTTAATAAATATTAGTCGGTAATCG
Organism: Dolomedes plantarius; assembly: GCA_907164885.2. Classification (NCBI taxonomy): domain Eukaryota; kingdom Metazoa; phylum Arthropoda; class Arachnida; order Araneae; family Dolomedidae; genus Dolomedes; species Dolomedes plantarius. The sequence continues at coordinate 8,156,482 of OU015493.1, forward strand.
AACGTTTAGTTTCTTAAAATACCCCTGGACATTACTTTGAAATTTGTTTCTACTCCCGGATCTGATATATATATATATATATATATATATATATATATATATATATATATATATATATATATACATATGTATGTGTGTGTGTGTAATGACATTCACATACATACAAACAATTTGACGAAATGGGAACACATATAGGAAAATGTAATGGAGAGTATTTGATGAGAGAAGCCCATTCTAGAGCAGAACATTGGGGAAATAAACACCCGGACTCACCGTACTGTAGACACATTAGAGAAGAGACACACGAATGGTATCCATTAGATTTATTTATTCCGGTAACAAAAGGACGGCACTACGGAGGACATTTCAGCAGACATCAGATTGCATGTAAGGACGTAAACACACTAGCCAGGACCTGCCAGAACGCGAATATACTGGACACCGCATATTGGAACGGACAACGGCAGCATACATCGCGCAAAGCAAAAAGAAGACACCAAGACAGGACAAGGAAACAGACAGAAAGCGAGCGGGAACAACGTTATTCGACATTATATACCCAGGGTTCATGACCCTACCGCTAGGCGGCTGAAATTCTTTTAAATGGCTGACCCCGATCATGTGGTATATGAGTCGAAAGTTGTATGATTTTTCGAAGGGGTATCGTAATCACGGGATTCTGTTTCATGTCAAAAAATAACTTTACCGCGCTTGCATTGAAGAGAAATATTAGGTTATTTCGATTTCGTTTTTGAAATAGGGCTGTGCTTTATTGAAGTTGAAACAAGGATAATTTAGAATACGCGTTAAATTAGGACAATTAATAATAGTGGGGTTATTGTTATACACATACACACACACACACACACACACACACACACACACACACACACACATATATATATATATATATCGCTCACTCCTTTCAACAACGTCATATCTCAAAAATCGGCGATTTTTAGTTATGCTTATTTTCAGAATGCCCTAAAAGAGTAGTATATCTCTGCAAGATCCTTATATCTCACCACTCAATATTTAGCCTCTAGAGAGCAGAATTAAAATTTATTTTCAATACATTATAGAGTATCTATGCTCACTTCTACCCAGACTTGGGTGTATATAATTTGAAGTGGCACTCTATTTGAATTATATACAAACACAGTTTATACATGAAATAATGTTTATTGAATTCGCTGCACATATAATTGGCTTTTACAGCAATAAGCATGCGTACTACTTGTACGGAATGTAAATACAGCTTTTAAGGACAATATAATTTTATACTCACGAACAGTAAGTCAAACCAGCAGTACTGCCACGTAAACTTCTGGCCCGTAAAGCACTAGCGCAGGATAACACCTTTTTCAACCTTAACAACAACTCCCTTTTCATTAATTACGCTGCGTGGTATTTATACTAAGCGCGTATGCCAAAATTAGCATATCTGAAGCAGCTTCTTTAATTCACTCAAAAGTTCGATTCTTGTGAATCGAATCTTGTGTATACCTTACAACATTTCAATGTACTTTTCAACTTTCAAATCACTCTCCTGAAAAATCTTGCTTTTTGAGATATGACGTTGTTGAAAGGAGTGAGCGATATATAACATACAAAACAAAAAACCTTTTTTAATTTTCAGATTCTTTTATTTTCCTTTAAAATTACTTAAGCATAAGCAAACTCATTTCGTTTTCGTTTTCGTTTTAAGAACAAAGGATTTGAACGTAATCTAAAAGCAATAGTAGGTACTCAATATATCATCCCTTTAACTCCCAGTCTCGTGGGCGCCAAATCTTATATAACCGACCAGGGTATCGAGCCCAGAAATCTCCTTTGTCCAATCAATCCAAAGTTCAAGGGTCATGTGACAACGATCTCATGAAGGTTTTTGGCCGGGGATTTGCGGAATAGTCGTTGCTTAACTAACATGTAGAAATTGATAGAATAAAAAACTATTGTTCTTAGTGCGGTGTGTTCAGTGTGTCTGGGGCCGGAGGGGCCAACAAAAGAGTTTTAAGATGGCCTTCGAGTGCCCTAAACCGACAGCGAGCTTTACCGGCCAATACGACTTCCAGCGCGGGGACTGAATTATGTTGACTATGTAGAACAGATCTCTGTGACGCAGTAGCGGCCATCAACACCTTTCTCCCTCGCCGCCGTGTGCTGATGTTTTACACACACTCACACACACACACACACACACACACACACACACACACATATATATATGTCAGAAATTAATTGGGAAAGGAATAATTAAATTAAATTTAAAGGAAGCTTAGGGATTAATTCATTTTCGTGGCGCGAAAAAGCCACTAGAATTCATATTTCCAGACACGCGTGTAGAAAAGTAGGTTATTTCCCCGTTTTGAGATTGACCCTCGATTCGCGGTGGAAGGGAGTCTCGTAGAGAAAATTTATTTTTAGATCATGTACCTGATTGGGCGCGAAAAGAAAGTTCGAGAAAATTCTAAATTGGGCTCTGCGCCTGTGCCGGGAGAGTGGACTAGCGGTTTTGACCTCGAAATCGGCAGAGCGTGGGATAAAAGTCAATGTCGATGGACGTGTGTTCGCCGCGTCTCAAATAACGAAATGGCAAAAAACTGAATGAGCTGAGTTGGAGCTTTGGTTCGCATGAAAGGAATAAACTAAATTAGTTTAAAGTATGGACTGATATTATTTATTTCTATCACTCGCCACCAGTACTAAAAGATGATGACTGCTTTAAGGGAATTATAACAGGGAACATCAAACCTGTCATATATATATATATATATACATTTGGAACGCTCTGTCTATTGTTTTATAATTCATAATCCGTCCTTACACCCCGATATGAAGGTGATCTAACTATTAGCTAAGTAGGTCAGAACATGTCAGAACAGCGTCTGAAGATCGTGTGCTCATTGTTGTGGCCCACACAGCCTCTCCATTATCGGCTCAAACTGTCCATGGATATTCAAGGGTCTTTTGGAAGGTTTTGATTTTTTGGTAAAAATGAAGGGAAAATTCAAACGACGGGAATCCATACAGCATACCTTCTCCGTAGGGTATCCTCAAAAACTCCTTGGAGGAATCGAATGTTTGTCGTACAGTTTGTTTCTTTCTTGTAGCTTTTGCAACTTTTTCCTCAAGGGAGGAAAATCATTGTTGTTGCTGTTGTTGTTTGCCGATGCGGGGCACTTGTCAAAGAAGACTTTTGCACTTTAACAGCTAGAATCGTTGGTTGCTTTCAGTGGGAGCACCTATAGATGAATCAACACCATCCCCTGGTGCCACCTCAGTTTTGACCAGGGGAGACATTTTGGAGGCTCTTACCTTCTCCCATCCTCTCTGAACTTATAGAACAGTGTTTCCCAGCCTTTTTCGAGTCGCGACCCCCTCCAATGGTTTCCACGCATCCTGCGCACCACTCCTTTCCCCAATGTACGTTTTCATTCAAAAAGTATTTTAAGGCATAAAGAAAGAACACAAAAAGGCATTTTACACAATTTAGTTCCAACCGAAGGTTTAATTCGACAAAAAGGAAATAATTTTAATCTGATGGTTGGGCTGCATACCCAGAGCCTGACTAAGGCAGGGGCATACGGGGCAGTTGCCCCGGGCCCCCACATCAGAGGGGGGCCCCAAATCGAATAGAAAGTTTAGTAATAAGCATTAAGTTCTTCATTACTGAAGTAGTGAAGCAGAGGGGGGCCCCCAAAGAAGGTTTTGCCCCGGGCCCCAATTAGACTAAGTCGGGCCCTGTGCATACCCAGCTTCGAAATTCGGGGTAGGGTATTTGATAAAGCTAGCGGTATTTCATCTTCGACACTGAGTCGGTTTCGTAACTTCGTTTTGATGTGGACAAGCGCTGAAAAATCACTCTCGCGGAGATATTACGTTGCGGCAAACAGCAGTAAAAATCGAAAAAAGAAAATTCGAAAATTTGTGGATATCCTTGATACACAGGACACCAGAACTGAGTGAGCGAGTTTTCATTAAACAAATCATATGCCGCCGAATCATTACGCCAATCCAAAAATTCATGCTGTATTTCATCATGAATATTAATCACGTCCAGGGAAGTATAGAGAATGAGTTTCGTGCAAGTTCAGCTTCTTCTTTGAGCTGCTAGGAAATTCCGTTAAAACCCTTTCTCCAGGGATTGAAAGTGCCCTACAATATCCGACTTCAGATGCTCATCAAATTCTTCAGTTATCTCCATAGGACCATAGGAAGATTGCGTTTCCCAGGCTACGCTTTCTAACGCAGATATTTCTGTAAATACAGAGGCTGTTCGCACATTTTTTAGACGATTTTGGTAAGCGGCAATAAAAATTCGTTTGCTGCAAAAGAAATAATTGCAATTGTACTATGTTTTTAAAAGTCAAAATTATCGTCTGCGGCTTGAAAGTTTTGTTTTTATTCAAAATGGCATTTTTAACAAAGCAGTGGTTCGAAGGCTACATTTATGCTCTTTCCGAAGAGAAATATGCATAATCCGTTATCCAAAAACGATGTGAGAGACATGGTTTTGTGATATCTAAAGCGTCGATAGGTAATATCGTCAACAAGAAAGAAAAAAACGTCAAATTGGAGCCTCAAGTGGGACGAAAATTCCAAACAAGTATCCAAGGAAAAAACGGACATCTTCGACTATAGCAAAGGTACGTTGTTTAATGTTAAAAGAAAATCCCCCAAGTCAAAGGACAGTTGCAAAATCATTAAAATGCTCGGTGTCCACTGTAAACAAAATGATAAACGTTGATTTAAATCTTAAGAAAGCGAAAAAACGCAATGTGCATCGTCTTCTTCCAAATCATATCGCTGAACGCAGGACACGCTGCAGAATTCTATATGAGAAACACTTATCCAAAGAAAAATGGAAAACAATTGTCACAATAGATGAATCATGGGTGTATTTAAATGACTGCAACAAAAAAAGAGCCATTTATTATCATAAAAGGGGAGACAAAAATTTAAGTACATGGTTCAAAGAATCGAAAGAAAGTTTTTCTAAGGGATTCATGATTGTTGCTGGTTTTTCTTATAATGGCAAGTTAAAAATAAAGAGAGTGGAAAAAAATGTCAAGATTAACTCCAAATACTATCAGGAACATATTTTATCGCCAACTTTTCTGAATGAAATACCATCGCTTTACCCACAGTGCCATCAATCTGTGAGACTCCATCAGGACAAAGCTAGCAGTCACACATCAAAATCCACTGTAAATTTCCTAAAAGAAATGGAACAAAAAACTGGTATCAAGGCCATACCCTTAACTGATATCCCTACTAAATCTCCCGATGTATCACCTATGGATTTTTGTGCTTTCGGACTTTTGAAATCTGCATTATCCAAACGTCGTCCCAAAACCCTTACAGGACTCTGGAAAGCTGTTCAGGAGGAATGGGATAGAATACCTCTTCTGACACTTGAAAAGGCATTATTATCCTGGAAATTGCGGTGTCGAAAGATAGTTCAGAATAAGGGATGTCAAATAGAACATTTAAAACACAAGAATTTTATGTAATTTAGTTTTGTGAATACAATATACATCGTCTAAAAAATGTGTGAACAGCCTCTGTAACATCAGAGAGCGAGTGTTCGTCGACGTCAGAAAACGGAGTGATCTAATTGTTCGGTTCCAGGATCCTTCAGATTGCTTCACCAAAGTGAAGTAGCTTCCAGTTCGGTCGGTACTTAGGCAGGTGAAGTTTCTGGCTGTCTGTAAGCTGGATTTCCATTGGTCCAAATAGGAGAAGGAGGAAAGAAAGGGATTGGTTAGTGAGGAAATAAAGACTCAAGATTCAGGATCCGTGAGTTCAATTACTGTAGCTTGGAGCTTCCCCACGAGTGGATCTGCTCCAATTTTTCAGTCGTGACAATGTTTCCTTGGTTTCGACGACAATTCTGCAACTTCGAGGTAGATACTCATATATTGTCGCGGAGTTGGATAATGTGCGTGTCCTCTCCTTAAAGCTTAAGGGGACAGTGAACTTTCAAAATTGTGAAATTTGTCCAAAAATTCGATTTTTTTATTTTATTGAATTGTGAAACTACGGACTAGTAGGAATGTGTTGCAAAAATAATGTTTAATTTCTGTGATTACTTTTCCGGTTATAGGCATTTGTATTTAAATTAGATATTATGTGGTTACTTTAAATGTGTTTTTATCAACATAAAAATTTTCGTGTCGTACGAATATTCAAACTGCTCCGGGCGCATTTCTAATTATCGTATTGCTTTGAAATTTAAGTTTTATATACTTAACTATATATCAAATGAATCTTATTGAAAATAATGATGCTTCGTAGCTCGGAATTTCTAAATTTTGTACTCGAAAAGAGGATTTAGAGGTATTTTGCGTCATAAAAAGGGTGTTTTCGCTATTATTATTTTTTTCTCTATATATATTTTTAATGAATGCTTAAAATAAGCAATAAGTTTCGTTGTTAGTTCTATAAGGTATCCCGTAAATAAAAATTACCGTATTATATGCAAAAGAAATGCGCACGGAACATTTTTAATGAGGCCAATTTTTGATATAATTAATAATTCATAATTCATAAATTATTAATATTTCATCATTAAATTTTAACCGCTTTTACATATCTATGGTACTAATCACATATTCAAATTTCAAGCAAATCCATTGAAAACAAAAAAAGTTAGGTTTGAAGGTCCACTGTCCCCTTAAAAGGTTAAAATTATTTAACTCATTGAAAATATTTGCTAAGTCTTTTCTTCCACAGTTCATCACGCTCGTTACTTTCTTGAACTTCTAAGAACAACTTGATTTTGTCTTTCGTCTCAAAATCACGGTTCGGAATGTTTCCCTTCGATAGCCAGCGCACAGATGTGTAAAACAGCAGAGCTTTGTGATCTGAATTCAAATTTTTACAGGGTTGTTTAAAAAGGCGGGTATTATGGGCTCCTGATTTGACGTAATTCACAATTTCGATCACTGAATCAAGACCATCTTGAACAGAGGTTGGAAATATTTTTCTGCCAAGCGCGTACGTGGGAATGACCCTTTGCTTCAGAAGCAAGTTCTTTTACCTTTTTTTCTGAAATCCCGACTTTGAATCCCAGTATAACAAGACCTCAATCAGTACAAACGCCCCAAACTTTTTTCACTGCAATCCTCCAGATTGAAAAAAAGAATTTTTTTTCTTTGATTTTTTGAAAACATCTACACTTGTTTTAGTTTCGAGAGAGCTGTAAAACTTCTTGTCCTCTGAAGGAATATTATATAAGGTGCACCCATAAAGTAACCGGACAATTTTTTATAAATAAGAAAATTTTTACTCTCCTTCAAAAAAATTTATCTCCTTCAAAATAATCGCCAAAGGAGTCTATACAATTTTTCCGACGTTTCTTCAAGTCATCGAAACACTGTTTATAGGCGTCGGAACTAACCGTTCGCAAAATACGCGTAACATTTGATTTGATATCCGAGACGTTTTCAAATCTCTGTCCTTTCATGGATTTTGCATTTTTTAATTACAAAGGACTTATTCACCACGAATTTGTTCCTGAAAAATCAAACAATTAATCAGTATTTTTACGAGGAGGTGCTCTTTCGATTAAGAAAGAGAATGAGGCGAGTCAGGAAGGAACTGTTTGATTCTGGGCAATGGTTTCTTTTACACGATAATGCCAGGCCCAATACAGCAATTTCTGTACAACAATATCTTGCTAAGCATTCAATTGCAGAGATAAATCATCCAGCCTATTCTCCCGACTTATCGCCAGCTGATTTTTTTCCCTTTTCCGAAGCTTAAGATGGCCATGAAAAGACAGAGATTCGAAAACGTCTCGGATATTAAATCAAATGTTACGCGTATTTTGCGAACCGTTAGTTCCTACGCCTATAAACAGTGTTCCGATGACTTGGAGAAACGTCGGAAAAACTGCATAGACTCTTTTGGCGATTATTTTGAAGGAGATAAATTTATTTGAAGGTGAGTCATATTTTTCTTATTTATAAAAAAATGTCCGGTTACTTTATGGGCGCACATTGTATCTCACGAAAGCAAGCAACTGAGAACGGGTTTTAACGTCCGTTGATTCATCAACATGGAAACAAAACAAGTGAGAAACTTTGATTTCATTCAGCACTTGGCTTTTCACGTATTCGGACATATCTGAAATCCGTGTCGGAGTGGCATTGTTGGAAAGAGATATTTGTCTCATCCCTCGTTATACCAGCTGCCCCAAAAGAGTATCTCTGCCGTCGCCAACAAACAGCGTTTGACGAGTGTTTCTCGAGAACTGTCATGCATTTCTCGTTTCGCAGTTTGCAGTCCGACTTCATAGAATGCTTGTGATCGGGCTGAACTTTGTTGATGAAAACTAACTGGAGGATCCAATTTATGATGTTTGAGACCGTCGGAAGAATTCCAAATCATTCTTGATATGTTCAGGCCCTGATTTTCCATTAGGTCCGGTAGCCCCGGGCCTAGAGGCCCCCGAATGTTGGGGGTCCCCAAAAAATTTTATTTTAAGGGGACAGTGGACCTTCAAACCTAACTTTTTTTGTTTTCAATGGATTTGCTTGAAATTTGAATATGTGATTAGTACCATAGATATGTAAAAGTGGTTAAAATTTAATGATGAAATATTAATAATTTATGAATTATGAATTATTAATTATATCAAAAATTGGCCTCATTAAAAATGTTCCATGCGTATTTCTTTGGCATGTAATACGGTAATTTTTATTTACAGGATACCTTATAGAACTAACAACGAAACTTATTGCATATTTTAAGCATTCATTAAAAATATAAAGAGAAAATAATAATAATAGTGAAAACACCCTTTTCATTGCGCAAAATACCTCTAAATCATCTTTTCGAGTACAAAATTTTAAAATTCTGAGCTACGAAGCATATTTTTTTCAATAAGATTTATTCGATATACAGTTAAGTATATAAAACTTAAGTTTCAAAGCAATACGATAATTAGAAATGCGCCCGGAGCAGTTTGAATATTCGTATGACACGAAAAATTTTATCTTGAGAAAAACACATTTAAACTTATTGCTATCAGTAACCACATAATATCTAAATTAAATACAAATGCTATAACTAGGAAAGTAATCGCAGAAATTAAAAATTTCTTTTGTAACACATTCCTACTAGTCCGTAGTTTCACAATTCAATAAAATTAAAAAAATCGAATTTTTGGACAAATTTTCTAATTTTGAAAGTCCACTGTCCCTTTAAACGAAAAAAAGAAAAAATTCCCAATTCAATTTTTTTATTTTACCTTTTTTATTAGCAATTTTTTTATATATCCTTTCAAATTTGACTGATTGGATTATCATATGTATGTTATAGTGTATATGAGGGATTGATAAGTTTTTCTGGTTGCATTGTATTGGTGTTTTAATGATGAAGTTAATATGTTGTATTGCTTTATGTTATTTGATAATGTTCTAGGCTTCTACGCTCCAAATAGCCAATTCTTGGTAAAATGGTACTTTCACAATGATTCATGATTTTTTTTTTTGTGTGTCAATTTTGGAAATTTTAAGCCCACAGCAGTGTTAGGGGGCCCCCATCCCGAGTTGTGCCTATAGTCAAGAATTTTCTAAATCGGCCCTGGATATGTTCGGAATGTTTTGTCTTTATTCACGCTTCATGAAACTTAATTGCAGCTATTGTCGTTCAAATATAATCTTAATCATACAGTTTTGACAAATGAAGAACTTTTAGAAACATTCATTTCTCAGTCAAATATATGTCAGTAAAAGCAAGAACAGAACAGAACAGAACCTTAAGAAAAATAATGCTTCTTCCGCATTGATTCAGACTCTTAGGCCGTCTGCACACGGAGCAACTGAAAAGAAACTGATAACCGACTCAAATCACAAACCAGTCCGTGATGAGTAAATCACGGACTGGTTTGTGATTTGAGTCGGTTATCAGTTTCTTTTCAGTTGCTCCGTGTGCAGACGGGCTTACCCACGTAAAATTATTTATTTCGTCGGGGAAAACTACAACAAAAGTGAACAACACAGACAGTTGAAAGACAAACTGACAATTAGAATTTTTGTACTGTACGTAATAAGTGACCGTTTTTTTTTAAATCAATCCTGTGTGGGGAAAATACAAAGTTAAATATTTCTACGCTATTCACTTACCATCAATGACCTTCAAAATTACCACAACGTCATTTTTCTTCCTCCGACTCTTTTTAAACAACTCTTTAATTTACCGCAGTTAAAAAAATATCTGTTTTCAAAATTTGAAATATATTACCGAGTCTCTTTTCAGTGCCTGATTCATAAATCTTCCGCTCAAATAGAACCTTTTGTATCCGACTGATTTCCAACCTCGTATTTCTTTCCCTTAAAAACATCCATTAGTACTTTTTTTCTTCTTCATGCAAATTCATTCTTTCTTCTTCTGTTGGGGCGTTTGTTTTCTATGAGGGATTGGATGATTAAAGGAAATCGATTACTATTGCAGTGATATTCGATTAGTAATCCTATGTCAAAAATTTTGCCAAAATGTGCCAGAAAGGATTAAATTTATATGGGTAAAATAATGTATCCTGGTGAGGAAAAGGATGACAGCGACGCCCATTAACAAAGGGTTAAGGCTACTAAAATTTGGTAATTACATTACACGAGGAACGCCGGGACGGGTACAGCTAGTATATATATATATATATATATATATATATATATATATATATATATATATATATATATATATATATATACATATATATATATATATATATATATATATATATATATATATACATATACATATATATATATATATATATGTATATACATATATATACATACATATATATGTATATATATATATACATATATATATATATATATATATATATATATATATATATATATATATATATATATATATATATGTATATATATACGTATATATATATATATATATATATATATATATATATATATATATATATATATATATATATATATATATATATATATATATATATATATATATACACTCATGGACAAAATAATTAGCGCACCAAGAAGGAGTCGTCAAAATGAAACGAAATTTTACATACGTAATGACTACTTTGATATAAGTAAATGATAAGAAAATCAAAGAAAAAGGATAATTTATTTCAGAGAAAAAGGCAAAAGAACGGAGGAGTTAATACTCCGTTGGACCCACTCTAGCGCGAATGCACGATGCGATACGATCGGGCATTGTGTCATACAAGTTCTGTATGATGTCTTGAGACATTTCGTTCCATATTTGCTGTAATTTTGCCTCTAGTTCGTTCAAACTCGTGGGATGCCCAACTCGTCGTCCCAAATGATCCCAGATATGCTCGATTGGAGACAAATCTGGGGATCGGGCAGGCCAAGGAAGGGTAGTAACAGTCTTGTGACACCCTTGCCGTATGAGGCCGAGCATTGTCTTGTTGAAAAATGGCTCCTGGGAGCCGTTGCATGAGTGGCAACACACGTGGTTGCAGGATTTCATGAACATACCGCTGGGCTGTCATGGTGCCACGGAACAATACTAGGGGTGACCGTGTATTGTAGGCAATGGCACCCCATACCATCACACCAGCTGTGGGAGCGATGTGTCGCTGTAGAGCAAAGGCAGGATTGAAGCGTTCACCACGGGCTCTCCACACACGAACACGATTGTCATCACTGCCGAGATTGAATCTGGATTCGTCGCTAAAGATGACCTGGTTCCATTCCGCTGCAGTCCAGTTTCCTCGTGCGCGGCAAAGCTCCAAACGGAGGCGTCGATGGGTGGGCGTCAAGGGCAGCACACGTAATGGGCACCGCGATACCAACTGTCCTTCAGCCAGGCGCCTTCGTATGGTTCGAGAAGACACAGAGGCCCCTAGTGAAGGTGCTACGTGTGTCTGGATGGAGGCCGATGAAGCAGTTGGCTGTACGCGTCCATTTCTTATGATGTGGCTGTCTTCTCGATGACTGGTCTGTCGAGGGCGTCCTGAGCCTGGTCTTCGTGTACATGACATCTATCGGGTCCACTGGTCCCAACACCTCCTCACAACACAATCAGAGCGGCCTAATTGACGAGCTACTCGCCTAGCTGACCACCCAGGTTCCATCATCCCGACGATTCTCCCCCTCTCAAACTGCGACAACTGCTTATATTGTCTTCGAACACGGCGTAATGGCATGTCTATCTCAGCTCTTCCTTTGTAAATGATTCAGCACACTTAAACAAGCTTTGGTTACCTGTTTTATACTCCACAGAGTACGATGTTCAACGCCCTCTACCGGCTATACGTAATGCGCAATCACTGCATTTCTAATCATTTGCATATCTCCCCGACATGTACCTTCATTGCAAGTTTCATTACGATCCCGCAATTATTTCTTGGTGCACTAATTTTTTTGTCCATGAGTGTATATATATATATATACATATATATGGATAGACAGATAGAGAGATAGAGAGAGAGAGAGAGAGAGAGAGAGAGGGAGGGAGAGAGAGAGAGAGAGGGAAACAGAGAAACATGCAAAAAAATATATAGAAACTCTTGCCGTAAAAGTCGAATAACCAATGCGGAAAAAGTGTAACATTTTCCCGGCAAATTCTATTAGAAATGTCCGTACTTCAGGAGCTCATTTCTTATGACTTCTCTCCACAAAGTCTGAGTAATTAAAATTAATTATATATATATATATATACATATATATATATATATATATATATATATATATATATACATATATATATATAATTAATGGCAATAATTATATTTGTCCTGTAGATGGGCAGGTGTCATTGGATGACACCTGCCCACCCTCCCATAATATGTCGCTCTCACTGCCGTCTCACGTTTAACAATTCATAATTTTTCTGCTGCCGTATTGGACAGTCTTGAAGAAAATTTGAGGTAAATAAATAAAATAAAATAATAATTTTTTGCACTACAACATCCAGGAACTATCACTATTTCAAGGGACCTGTTATTAAAGGAACGCATATGCGATACGAACTGTGAGTTCCGTTTGTTTAGTAGGAATACCTGCTTAGTAAACGGGTGGATGAAACACGGAGTCCAGATGCGCACGCACCCGTGTTGCGACGATGTCTTACAGCTGCTGTACGTTCGTTTATCCAATGTTTAAAATTACGTTTTTTTTTTGTACGCGAGTATAATAGGCACCCTTATTTTTGCGGACTAAAATGCGAAAAAAAAAGTGCGTATTATACTTGTTGATGGAGTATGTTCTTGTATTTTCATTTAATCATTTATTTAATGTTTTATGATTGTTTGTCCTGTAGATGGCAGCACAATACCGCTGTCTTTATGTTTGCAAAATGTTAAGAAAATACTTCCGTTTTTGGAAGTAGTTACGTTGTGTTCTGTTTCTGTGCTGGTTGTACGAAGTTCTCTGTTATGTGTTAATAAAGTTCATATTGCCGAACCGTTTGTGCGTCTTGGCTCGACTTTAATTAATGTGGAAGAACAATACACGAGATTTTACGGTATGTGTTTTCGAAGGAAAAAATAGATTATACAGTGGAATCTCGATCGATCGTTTTCGGATCCATCGTTTTTCCGTATGTGTCGTTCATTTTATCCATCCCAATGATCATATTGCTTTGTTATGTTTCCGCATTTATCGTCCAGTTCAGTCGATCCCTTGAAAAACGATAGATCGAGATTCCACAGTATATTTCTTGCTCTGTTCCCACTAGACAGAACGGTAGAGGATAAATTCTAGGAAATAATATCTGTGAATTCATCACACATCCATTTTTGAGAGTTTTCGATTATTCTCTGTCACGACGTACAAAGAAAAAAAACGTTGGTCTGTGAATTGTCGTCTACTGCTGGTTTCACCGTCATTCATCCACTTTGCATAAGTACTAACAACTGTAGGTCGCGAACAACCCATGAGTCGTGCAGTTTCGGAAATACTTTCTCCGAGCCTTCGAGCCATTACAATCTGCTCTCTATCAAAGTCGCTTAGATCCGCAGCCTTTCCCATCACACACAGAAGTAAGTGAAAGAATGATTCTTCAGACTCTTCAGCAGCAGTTAAATACCACTTCCACCTGATCACGTGCCTTCCACGTCATCCAGGCGAATTCATTGCAAAATGTAGGGGTGGTCATAATGTTTTGGCTCTTGAGTGTAATTCCTGTATGAGTTGCATGTTCCACATGCAATAGCTTATGCTAGTGTCCTAGCTTTAGCCTTACAGAACGATTTCAAATTAAAAAAAAAAAAATAGTAAATATTCCGTTAGAAGTCCTCACATTTCTATTGTGTTGAAGTATGCTCTATAATTCGGATTTAAATGAAGGATTTTGCATAGGTTTTAATCTTTAAAAGATTAAAAAAGTACTTACATGCACTATAACACGTGGACACTCCATTTCGTTGATAAGCGCCATTTCCTTATTTCCACAGCCAAAAAGCTACTAATTGCTTTAAAGTACAGCTTTCGACCAGCTTCCTAACAAGTCGGGACAAGTGAAAATCTCATGAACCTACAAAAAGGATTTCAGCTCGCTTTGGAGTGAGGCGGTAAACGCATTACACAGGTCTACCTAATCAGCCCAGAGAAAATGTGTCTACAAACCTGGAACTTTCGAATTCTAACCCGCTTTTTTTCTCTGAGCATTGGAAATGCGTGCAAGAGTATTTATCGATATACTAAAAATACCAACAAAAAAGAACTCTTGATAAAAAATAAAGATTTTCCCATTCTATTATTTGTGAGACCATTATTCCTTCTCCTGTGAAAATTCCTCGAGTTTAAAAATGCATTTTCCAAGAAAAAGAGGACTCTCCCTCGGACTTAGTAAGGAATGATAACACCTCCTAGATTTTATGGGGCTCTTGGGGATGCAGAAGGAGATAAGTGGTTGCGAAATGGATGTGTTTGTAGCATAAACAAGTGCAGTTGTACAGTCATTTATATGCAGGGGTCATTTATATCAGGGGTGGTCAACAAGTCGATCGCGATGCCAATTTTGGTCAATCGCTTAACTTAAAAACCGATTAGACTACAAGATAAATAGAGCACTAATTTAGGGCGCTAGTTAGGTTTTGTTTATATACCCATAGCTCGCGAGAGTGCACCTCGTACTGAAACATCTATATATATATAAAAGAGCTTGTCTGTTTGTTCGTCCGCTATAGAATCATAGACTCTTTCACCCACCGGGACCAAATGCGGCACAGTTAATATTTAGGACCCGAAAAACTTAAATCAGGAAAAACGAAATTTGGGGCTCAATTAGTTTTTTTTAAAATTAATTTTTTAATGATTTTTGTGCCCCTAAGCGCACCTCTTAACCTTTAGCTTACGGGGGCCTATTTTTCCGATTCGCTCTTCAGAACGGGAAATTTCATACCCCCTTTGTAAGAACAGCCATTAAGGGGTTATATATATATATATGTATGTGTGTTTGTATATATATGTATATATGTACATGTGTCTACATGTATGTAGGTATATATATATATATATATATATATATATATATATACTTATATTCATTCTTGGGATACATGCTATCCCAACCCGTAAGGAAAAGGGGGATACAGCCTCTTTACCACAACCAGTCTAATTCGATACGCGGGAGAAAAGAGGTTTGTTTTGAGGGGTGGTTTGAGAGTTGGTCTGGGGGTGACCGGGGGGGGGGCAGGGTGAAGTGTTTATTTTGCGGGGGGTGCAGCCCAGTATTTTTTTGATGGAATGCATGAAAAATTTTATATCTTTATATCTACCCGGGAAACGCCGGGCAATAATGCTAGTAGTGTATAAACATAGTATGTATTTCACACCTCCCCCTCCCCTCTTAGACTACGCCTATGACAAGTCGATCGCGACACGTTTTTAAGATAAAAAGTAGATCTTATGTACACAAAAGTTGGCCACGCCTGATTTATATAACTTAGTTTCTTGCTATATAAATGACTGTAGACCCTGCAAGAAACCAACCAGTATGGTAGCGGGTCGCCGTACTCTCCAAGAGCTTTATGACTCCAAATATTGTTCCTTACTTCAGCGTTTATATGACCACCGACTCCGCTAGAGCTCCCAAATATCTAGGCTGAAACACGGACCTTCATTTTATTTTCCTACCTCGCCAAACGCATCAACTTGTTTACTGTTTCATCGCCAATTTATGTAACACAGATGTCAAAACGCGCGTCCCTGTTGAGATACTTGGAGTTTTAACGTAGGATTACGTTCCTCCATAACGGTCCGCGGTAAAGCAAAATTTCAGACGTCTGTCGTCACGAGTTATAATTTTGGCATCGTGCCAAACCCAGTCTGTATCGCTTGGGCAAGCAGTAAACAGTTAAACAGAAAAGTATTAAAATGCGTCTCCCCCCCTCCCCCCCCAAAAAAAAGGAGTAAGCAAAGATAAGTAATCCTACATTAATAACGCTATGCTCGTTCGGAGATGTTTCTGGTTTTCGTCTACCCTACGGAAATCTTTTGGATTTTGTTCTTAATTATCTTTGTTTACCATATGGCAGACTGTTTTGTAAAGGTTTCTGAGGTGAGCATTTCAAACGTCTTAAGCATGAATCCTTCGGGCTGGTGGTGTCCTGTATTAAAAGCCGTAACCTCTTTGTGGTGTCTAGTGGTCGTATGCGTTCTCTCACTCAATGATGAAGCGCGTTGTCAGACGAAAACGTTTATTGAAACTTGACACATAACACACACATATAAAACAGTTTACACACAGAGGAAGCTCTATGATACTCTAGCCTACTCGCCGAGAGTTACCCCCTGTCTCACTGAGAATGCTTATGCAGAGAACCGCTGCAACCTTTCCAACCTAAAGTGCTGGGGTTGCTACCTCTGGCTCTCCACTGATGATATATCTCCAATTGCCGATATATCTACAACAATCGTTGGGGTCGCACCTGTCTCTTCCAGAATTTCCACATAGGCCACACGCATCGAAGCCCTGCGATATCTTTGCTTGGGGATACTTTTTTCCCTTTCCAGGAACCCTGCAGAGGACCCAATAACAGCCGTTTTCTCCCTTTTGTCCTATGGGGTGACGTTCCTACGGGGCCTCTAAGGTAAATGGACCTATAATGCGCCATGTCCCTATAATGGCTACTAGTAGCCAGTGACCCTCACCCCTTCTACTGCCTTAGGTAACAATAGACCCTTATTTTCTCGACATTTCTATAGGGCGGCCCATTATAGGGACATGGCCCATTATAGGTGCATTTACCTTAGAGTTCGGCAACACTTTCTACACCTTTATCAGGCACATACTGTAGCTAAAGGCGCCGGATACTACACTCGCTACAAGTATCCGCATGCAAGTATTTGCACTTCAATCCACGGCAAAATTATACGATCACAAAGAGTGCATATGCAAATGAAACACATCTCTTGACAATACACTCTGTACCTAAGACCACAAAACAAAGTTCAATTTTTATTGTCCCATCATATAACAGGGTATGTAACTAATGCTTCACAATACTTCCGAAGAATCGATAAAAATAATCGTTCACTGTCTGCTCGCTCTTCTGTGATTTAAAAAGATAACCTAAATGTCTCTCTACATATCGAGCACATTCATAATCAACATCCGTTTCAAAGCTTCGAAGCAAAATACCTCGTCTATCTGCGACCCAGTTGGGACTTAATGAATATTTACCAATGATTCATCATTTCAAACCTTTCGCAAATCAGCCTTGATTCGTCGATATAACACTCCATCAAAGGTGTTATATAAGCAAAAGTGCTTTACCCCCCCCCAAAAAAAAAAAAAAAAAAAAAAAAAAAAAAAAAACCTTAGGAATATTTTTCTCCCGAAATAGTATTTGATACGATAAATATTACCCTACGCGCCATTTTTTTTTTATTGGCTGGAGGCGTTTAACACTTCATGGACTGTCTATCTTCATTATTTGTAAGTTATTCGTTCGCTCATATATTTATATGGATATATATTTCCTGACAAAGTGTACCAGAGGCAAATTGCTCGTTTCATACTATGACAAATGATTCTGAAATGCTATATTAAAAAACTGTGGAACCATGAAATTTAAAAGACGAAATCTCTTTTTTTCAATTCAGTTTTGAAAAATATATAATCTTTCATCTGAAACGAAGGGTATCTCCCCTTGGAAATATTTTACTGGATAAAAATGTTTTGTTGCAAATAGCTGTAAATATTTCTAAACATTTGTAAATATTCTTTACTTTTTCCTTAATTTATGTTAAATATCGTTTATTCACTGTCATTAAGTTTTAGATTTCAATATGTGACCCTTTGACGAAATTTCCGATAATTTTGGCTAGCCTGGCGTCCTTTGGCGAATTATTACATGTTCGGAGAACCAATCATATTGAGAGTCCTGGAATCTCACGCCTCCTAGATAAATCCTATTATCAAATTCTGGAATTTTTCACTTCGAGAACAATCGAGATTGGCGTAAAGTGTATATAAGGAAGCCAAACTCTGCCTTGAAAGTTTTAACATTGAAGTTTAGCTACTTAGTTTTTGCTTAACTTGGCTAAGTCCAAGGTCACTGTTTGTAATATTTGTGACCTGTTTAAGACGAAAATAAAAATAACCTCGTGTCACTGTTATTTTGAGTCGAAATTCACAAATATAGTCGAACGAAGCGCTACAGTATTATTAATAGCCCCTTACTTTTCCTTACCTTGGATTGAAAATGATTAGGATAGTTGGCTGGTGTCTAGCCCACTTTGCCGTCCAGACAGGTCCATGACAGCTTTGGCGATCGAGATAAAGCTTTCGGAGGGAAAATTTAACCTAGGTTATCATTAATATTTTGCAATCGCCAATAAAGTAATTTCTATTTCAGGGCAATCTCTGCAGACAATGAGCGACTCAAAGAGTCACGATGTCAACACAACAGCGCGCAAACTACGACACAACCAGTGTTGCCAACTTGGGGGTTTCCCCCTTAAATTTGGGGGTAAGTTAGATGAAAAGGGGTGTTATTAGGGTCCCAATTTTTTTAGGGACATTTTGTGGGGGGAACATTTCTTAATATTTTGTACAATCGAGACGCGTTTTTTTATTAGATTATAAGTTCCATACATATATCAAATGTAAATAAACCTCCATTTCATTATGTAAGTGTGTATTTTCTGTTTATTTCAATTTATCTCTCAAACAGGATGCCTATTTGGAACCAGAATTTCTTTTAGGAATATCTAGTGGGATCTCAAGTTGGTGTTAGGGGGAAATAGGGGGATTTCGAGATGGCGCTAGGGGGAGGCGCTTCGTAGAGGTTGGCAACACTGGACACAACAAGGCCACCAGTCTACGCCGCGCTCCATTGCGTCAAGAGATGGCGCTGCTATCGAGCACCTTTCACCCCTTTTGTTTATGCAGAGCGCAACACACACAAATTAGCCCAAATAAGTCCAGCAATTAGAAAGATTAAAGAAAAAATATACTCGAGTACAGCACGTATTGATTAAGTAAGAAAATCTTATGCGAGTTCCTTTCAGCTACTGAGACAGCGAACTGTTATTCAAAGCTAAGAAAAAGTATCACTGGATGACTAGGCAATAACCTTGTTTTGAAAAGAAAAGATAAAACCTTTGTGCTCGAGGAATAAACAGGAAAACTAACGTAAATAAAGCACAAATAGCAGTAAGATGCAATTATTTTGCTTACGGCCGTTTCGAAGCTACAAAGGAGATTCTTCATCAGTGAAACGAACTTAGTAGCAGCTCAAAAAACCGAAGACTAAGCGACCAGACACGTGCACATGCACTTAAATACCCGCACGTGTCGAGCACCCAAAGGCGCGAAGCAACGGAGGGACTGAAATAGGGCAAGCAGCGCCATCTCGTGGCAAAAATAGGGAAAAAAATTGAAGAAACAGGCCAACACAGCTAAATAAACCCTTTCCACAATTGAGGAAAAACAGGGGTGCTTGACAAATCATTAACTAAAGAACCCGAATTTTTAAAAATGTGATAAGCTTCCCAGAAATCAAGATCGGCAGACGAGCGACATTTCTGAATAATGGAGGCAGAAGTAAAATTCAAATAGATGATCCGTATCCTTGTTCTATTGAAGGTAAGTTTTTGAACCATCCGAATGGAATTTTCTCCCTCTAAGTCTTAATCTTACAATGCTTTTAGTGATACATCTATTGGCAGAGATTTCACATACAGTGTACTCCCTTTTATCCGGGTTCATGCAGGGCACGAATAATCGAAATACATGGATAATCAGATTTATACTAAATTTTCTTGTATTTTCAAAAATAATACTACGTTTGCATTCCTATTTTATTGATTTATGTATCCGTAATTTTCATTTGTTTTACCGAATCTCTGATATGTTTTTGTTATCCCCGTGAATTTTCTTGATATGATAGGATCCCACTTGGGATTTGTAAAGACGTATGATAGAATACGTAAGATATTTTATTGGCCTAGGCCTTATCGAAGGGTACGCCGCTATGTAATGCACTGTAAAGAATGTCAACGAAGAAAATGCGTTCCTCAAAAACCGCCTGGTCGTCTAATTCCTATACCTCCCGCAGAGGTACCTTTCCAGCGGGTGGGTATGGATTTATTAGGAAGATTCCCAAAATCTAAGGCTCGTAACAAATGGATCATCGTATGTACCGATTATTTGACTCGTTACGCCATAACAAAAGCTCTGCCAACCGCTGAAGCACCCGAAGTTGTAAAATTCACTGTCGAAGAAATCATTTTGAAGTATGGGGAGCCACGGACTATCATCACCGATAGAGGACAAGTCTTCCAGTCGAAGCTAATTTCCGAAATTAACAGAACCTGCAATGTTGTCCACCGAATGAAGACCTCATACCATCCACAAACAAATCGTCTGACTGAGCGACTTAACAAAACTTTAGCCGATATGTTGTCTATGGATGTGGACATAGAACAGAAAAACTGGGACACAATACTACCATTTGTCACGTTTGCTTACAATACCGCTCGACAAGATACCACTGGATTCGCACCTTTCTGCTTAGTGTATGGTCGAGAAGCCGAAACAACACTGGATACTATATTCCCGTATAGCCCTAATGGAACAATGTCGGGTTGCCTCGATCGGGTAATCACCCAAACAGAAGAATCAAGGCAGCTAGCTCGAGTACGGACACTGGAAGCTCAAGAAAAAGATTGTCGGATCTATGACGCAAAGTACCGAATAGTAAAATATTTGCCTGGAACCCTCGTATGGATTTTTACCCCCGTTAGTAAAGTAGGCCTATCAGAAAAGCTCCTCAAAAGGTATTTCGCTCCATATCAAGTATTAAGGCAGCTATCCGACGTTACCTATGAAGTTCAAGATTTTGATCCTATGTCAAAAAGACGAAAAACACGAGATGTGGTGCATGTGTTACGCATGAAACCCTACTATGATCCGAATGCGCAAGAAACAGCCTTACAGGAAGATCCAACTACTCTTCAGGAGGAACCAGGGAATGCTGATAATAAGCATGATGATGCTAACCAGAAAGAGGAATATTCGGTCCAGTAACGCGTTCCAGAAATAAAAATAAGAAGTCATCTAACAGCGGGACGCTGTTCTTTTAAAGTGGGATAATGCCAAATTTACAATCGTTTTCGAGCAACGGCGTGGCCGAGCGGCTAAAGCAATGGGCTCCAAGTTAAGAAGGTCTTCGGTTCGAACCTCGAGACGGCCTTTCGAAAGTATTTCCTGTTATTTTATGTTCGCTTTCTCGAAGCTTCGGGAAAGAATAAAATTAATCCGATTAAAAATTATGCTAGGTAACATCTAAATCAAAATAATTAATTTATATATTAAAATTTTTAATTTTAATAAAATAGAGAGATAGAGAGAGTTGGTTGAATAAAAGAGGGTTGCGCTTTTTGGCGTGCCAAAAATACATTAATATAATCAATAGAAATCTACATATTAAATCCCGTTTAGAGTTGAAAGAATAACGTAAGGAACTTCGTTCCTGACGGGGTCCCCCGACCGCACAATTTTTTTTTTGAGTGTTAATGGCTTGGCTCGGTCTGTGCCACATAAGCTCTTTAAGATGTTTAGTTTTCTATGTGTTTTAGTTGCGCAGTTCTCGTGATGCTCAGTGAAACGAAGTCCAGTGTCCAAGAGCACGGGAAGTTCAGACTTGACCGAGCGACTCCAAAGACGACGGCTTAGTGGGCGATCTGACCGCATGGTATCGAATCATTATGAGGGATGTTATTTCCCGAGATGCGCCTTTACAAATTATTCGAGCGATTCGAATAGCGCTTGCCGGTCACAGTCGGCCATCTTTTCCTTTTCACCTCTTTTTACGGGACTGGCGGAAAAACAACGATATATATTTCCAAATTCTTGGCCACGACATCAACTATAATTGATTATGCAAATTGGTGCCGATCGTACTCGTGCTAGCGACGCTCTGATAATCGAACTTCACTGCAAGTCGACATTCGAACGCTTGCAAGAGCAACGTCTTACTTCTCAGAAATACCGGTACAAACAATGGAAAGCTTACGTCGTACTTCCTTAACTGTTTAAATAAATGATCGCGAGAGAGGCATCTCCTTCGACTGACACAGTTTTTCCCAAGCTCCTTCGGGATTTTCGATACTTTGTCTAAAAATGGAATTTTCAGTTTATTGTTCTCAGTAAGGCCGAGGGGCCGGAGATGGGGGTGGTGAGGCTTGCTCCCATGGTGTCAGTGCTTGGTAACTGAGAGCACGACTGTGAGTCACCTGGGGGAGTAGGATCCTCTGAGGGAGTCACTGTATCACCATCAAGTTTTTGTCATTTGTGTCAGCCTAATCAGAGAGTAAAACTAAATCCCCCCCCCCCCCATGACTAACCGAAGTAACATTAATGTTAGAGGTTACTAAACCAGTTTTACAAAATGGATGTTCTAAAATATCGATGTTTAAAAACATCGAAGGATTTTTTTGGAGATGTTTTTGGTCGATGTTTTGTTATCGATGTCGCATCTCTATACTGAGTGCGGAAGAACAGCCTCGGACAGCATATAAAATAAAGTTAACTAATATAAATAACAAAACTTCCTTTATTTTTTTATGTCATAATATCATTATATAAGAATGATATTATGATATATTAAGATATTCAATCATTTCTAGTATTTATTTCCCAAATGCCGGTCATTTGGGCACTAAGCTATTAGCCCTCGTGCTCTCCAATATTTTAAAACGTGGGACTTATAAAAGTGCAGGGCATACGTTAAGATGTAGAGCCGTCATTCGTTGATTTAGATGACACAAGACGCAGTCGGGTGAACCAGCCAGACCAATCCGGAGACAGCTGTGGCTGGTCAGATGTATTTGGGGTGTAGTGTAGCAGGCCTCCACGTGGTGGCACTCTGGTTCACGCTCAGCTTTGCCACTTTCAAAATGGTTGATTTTTATTCATTATATCATAAAAAAGGAATAACATAAACTTAAAATTAGTGTGATATTTGTCCTTAAAAAAAAAAAACTAATGATTCGATGTCTTGTTCAATGGAAGTGGTTGCAATTCTTCGTGAGATCTCACGAGAAATTTTTCATCTAATTTTACTCTCCCATTGCTTCCTTCTTTGAGAAAAGTTGTTCACAAATATAGTTAGTGCCAAAAAAAAAATGACGTGATTGTGAAGAGAGGGATATTTTTCTTTGGAATTACAGATATTACAAATTTTTACGATTTTGTGGTGCCGCATTGTTCGCTGTCAAGGATCCGGGTCCGATACGCCTGTATTAGATGTATGAACTGTTACCTCTCCTTTCTGTAGAAGCGGAAAAAATAAACTCTTACTTCCCCTTCCTTTAGAATCACGAGAACGATAAGTCTTGCTTCTATATCACAATGTCAAAGCAAAGTTATTGAACTAATGTGAAATATCCCTAATAGTATAACGCAGTGTATAACGTAATTCGAAAATAAACGACAACGTGGGAGCGCCAAATGTATGCAGATCGGTAAACTAAATAAAGTTGTTCAAACCAACCCAGCACCAACTGCCATGCAACCAATGTGAGAACTAAAATTGGGTTAAACATAAATGCACATCCTTACTTCGATTTCTTTGTAGTCTGGAGTGACAGCAATGCGAAGAATTCAAATCATACGCTAAACAGAATCCAAACACAGTTCACTTGAAGATATTTATTCCAGTTCCACGAACAGTAAAATGTTGAGTGGAACAAACGCTGTGAGATGACAGCAATTCGACAATGAAGGACGGGAGAACTGGTCCCACATACAAATGCGTTTCACCATAAAAATTGCAAATGCGAACACCATAAAAATTTAAGTTAAAAAACAAGCCAGCGTTAAAATCACCACCGAATTTAAACTACATCACCGCGCTAAACGTTATACGACTGACAAAAATGCTTGTTGCAAAGGTATTTAAACAGAATTCAAAAGCTTAACGTGTTTGTTCTATTTCTAATCCATTTGTCGAGAGTTCAAAGAAATCCAAGATCGTAAACACAAACTTTTATTTTTACGTACACGAACATTACACTAATAAACATTTAAATTTAAATCTATAATTCCAACGGTTATCATGGTCAAAAGGGGAGAAGATTCCACCCGGTTCTATTCTCAATAAGCTCTGGAAAAGGAGGGAAATTTCCGTTTTTTATTATTCTTCGTTTTTCTACCGTTGCCAATCGGCAAACCTAAACTTCGTGCTAGGAACAGTGTTGTCACTTCAGAAAAGTGAACATTAATTAACATATAAAGTTAACATAAGAAATACAAAAAAATGAACAATAGAAATGTCTTTTAAGTCCAAACAATCCCATTATTCTGAACTGGAAAAATTCTAATTGGAACATTCACGTGTACCCTCCCATGCTTCAAACTAAATTAAAAATCAAAAGTTATGTAAAATAACACCTAGGAATTGGACTTTGACATCTGTCGACGAAATTTTCCTTTGCTGGAAGCTTTCTTTTCTGACTTAGACAAGACTGTTTTTTATTTCAAAGCGAAAAAAAAAAAAAAAAAAAAATTGAAAGAACTTGAAATATATTTCCTCAATAAAGTTAAATAAAAATAGACGTATCTCTGCAAAGCATTCACTCGCTTTCATTCTCTTTCATCTCCTTAATTAATGAGCTCAACATGAATTTACGCGAATAAGAAGAAATCTGGCAAACGGAACTGCCATATTTCCTGAAAAATGCAGGTTATAAAAAAAAACGAAAAATCTCGAGCAAATGGGAAGGCTGATGCTGTCTTTTTTTTATAATCAGGGTGTGCGAGGAGTAAAGGGACCTGCCAAGAAACAGAAAAGTAAAAATAAAGGCAAAACAATTTAAGATAAACAAAGTGGCAAGTTCATGGTCCCTTTCGTAAGTCTTAATTAAAACGAGTTACTTTTGAGTAAGTAGGGGAGAGTTGGACTTGTGCCAGCGCGATGCCACTCAAACGACAAGATTCTTCGCAGATTTTATGGATTCCTACATCTTTTTAATTTCGAGTGGAAAAAACAGAAACAAGCGAGAAAATTGAGCAAAATTTCTTTATCTCAATTTCTTTTTTTTTTATTTTGGCAAGAAATGGCTCTCGGATGTGCCGATAAATTTTAGGATGAGATGGAGAGATTTCTTTTTGTGTATTCCTGGTTTATGTATGGAACTGTGAAATATTTTAAAAATTTCAATAGCATTACGGCAGAAGAAATATTATGAATTTTCTATGCCAAAATTCTAGAAATAATAACAAATAAATGAAACTTGTTCAGCTTGAAGCATCTGAACCTTTTTGTAAATATGTGTTATGTATACTTATACATATGCAAGTATATATATATATATATATGTGTGTGTGTGTGTGTGTGTATGCATATATGACGGGCGTTGGATTTACACCCGCTACAATAAATATACCTGCAGTCATCGTGGCCCTAAACATGGTTGGCGAGTGGAAGGCACCTTGATCAATAAACACTCCATAATTCAAGTCACTCACTTTATACTTTATCTTCGAGAGAACCACGCTCAGAGTCTATAACCTTCCATCGCCATTTTCAAAAGCTCCGCGGCGCCGAGCAGCGCGTATCCGTTAAACACGACCTTCCAGCTTAATCTGCCACTACCTCTATATTCTCCTCAGAGCGTTCCCCCCTATCGCGCATGCTCGAAACACCCCATGGAAACTTCCAGAAGCGTCCTTTGTCCATGTCAACAATATCTTCGCGCGCTAAACCCGTACATCCAAAATAGATTCTGTCCATGGAACTTCAATTTACTTTCGCGAATCGAGATCACTTCCTGAAGCGGGGAAAAAACCCTTTTCCCAACGCTTTTTGATAATGATTTTAATGTTAAGTTTTGCTATTCTAAAGCCCCGTGTAATTTTCTCAATTAATGCTTTGACATATATATATATATATATATATATATATATATATATATATATATATATATATATATATACAGAGGCTGTTCGCACATATTTTAGACGATTTTGGTAAGCGGTAATAAAAAATCGTTTGCTGCAAAAGAAATAGTTGCAATTGTACTATGTTTATAAAAGTCAAAATTATCGTCTGCGGCTTGAAAGTTTTGTTTTTATTCAAAATGGCGTTTTTAACAAAGCAGTGGTTCGAAGGCTACATTTATGCTCTTTCCGAAGAGAAATATGCATACTCCGTTATCCAAAAACGATGTGAGAGTCATGGTTTTGTGATATCTAAAGCGTCGATAGGTAATATCGTCAACAAGAAAGGAAAAAACGTCAAATTGGAGCCTCAAGTGGGACAAAAATTCCAAACAAGTATCCAAGGAAAAAACGGACATCTTCGACTATTGCAAAGGTACGTTGTTTAATGTTAAAAGAAAATCCCCCAAGTCAAAGGACAGTTGCAAAATTATTAAAATGCTCGGTGTCCACTGTAAACAAAATGATAAACGTTGATTTATATCTTAAGAAAGCGAAAAAACGCAATGTGCATCGTCTTCTTCCAAATCATATCGCTGAACGCAGGACACGCTGCAGAATTCTATATGAGAAACACTTACCCAAAGAAAAATGGAAAACAGTTGTCACAATAGATGAATCATGGGTGTATTTAAATGATTGCAACAAAAAAATAGCCATTTATTATCATAAAAGGGGAGAAAAAAATTTAAGTACGTGGTTCAGAGAATCGAAAGAAAGTTTTTCTAAGGGATTCATGATTGTTGCTGGTTTTTCTTATAATGGCAAGTTAAAAATAAAGAGAGTGGAAAAAAATGTCAAGATTAACTCTAAATACTATCAGGAACAAATTTTATCGCCAATTGTTCTGAATGAAATACCATAGCTGTACCCACAGTGCCATCAATCTGTGAGACTCCATCAGGCTAGCAGTCAAAGTCAGGCTAGCATCAAAGCTAGCAGTCACCCATCAAAATCCACTGTAAATTTCCTAAAAGAAATGGAACAAAAAACTGGTATCAAGGCCATACCCTTCACTGATATCCCTACTAAATCTCCCGATGTATCAACTATGGATTTTTGTGCTTTCGGACTTTTAAAATTTGCATTATCCAAACGTCGTCCCAAAACCCTTACAGGACTCTGGAAAGCTGTTCAGGAGGAATGGGATAGAATACCTCTTCTGAAGGCATTATTATCCTGGAAATTGCGGTGTCGAAAGATAGTTCAGAATAAGGGATGTCAAATAGAACATTTAAAACACAAGAAATTTATGTAATTTAGTTTTGTGAATACAATATACATCGTCTAAAAAATGTGTGAACAGCCTCTGTATATATATATATATATATATATATATATATATATATATATATATATATATATATATATATATATATAGTGGAACCTCGCATAACGAGTATTTCTCATATGGAGCAAAATAAATCGTAAAAAAATGGCTTGCTTAACGAGCAATATTTCGCATAATGAGTGACGTTGAAGGAAGTCTCCTCTTCACGTCACTCGGATCTTCAAGTCACCAGGATCATCAACGGCCGAAAATTAAGTATTTAAGGGTAGTCATGTATGGTTCGAGAAACCAATATCGTGGGACTGGAGAATAACAATGATACTGAGGAGCTCGTGGAAGAGCATAGCCAAGAGCTGACCATCGAACAGCTAATCGAATTGCAGTGTCTTTCACAGCAAGCAGTTGTAGAGGAGAGTTTGTCAGTGGAGAAGGACGAAGAAACGGCAAAGAAACAATCTTCTGGCGCAATAAAAGAAATGATGAAAGCATGGGAAACTGTTGCATCGTACGTTACAAAGCATCACCCCGATAAGACGGTGGCTATGCGCTCTATAATTTTATTCATTGACAATGAGATGACACATTTTCGGCAAATTTTGAAGCGCCGAGAAAAGCAAATGTCGCTAGATAGCCTTCTATTAAAAAAAAATTAGATATGTGTCATAAATTCGTAAATAATAAACCACACATGGTTTATTTTGCTCCTTAAGAATTTATGTATAAGTAATTTTCTTTAAATAATAAACGTTACGTCTAAGAAATTTTGACTATTTTTTGGCATGGAACGCATTATCGTATATTACATTAATTTAATTGGGAAAAATTGTTTCGCTTAGCGAGTGTTTCGCATTACGAGTAAGACTCTATAACGAATTATGCTCGTTATGCGAGGTTCCACTGTATATATATATATATATATATATATATATATATATATATATATATATATATATATATATATATTCGAGTATCTGTTGTTATTTGTATGCATATCCTTATATGAAATGCATGCCTATATAGTATATACATATAATGTGTGTGTGTGTAAAATAATGATTACTATTGATAAATTTGTTTAAATCAATATAATTGAGATGCGAAAAAAAAGAGGGGTAAACAAAT
Organism: Dolomedes plantarius; assembly: GCA_907164885.2. NCBI lineage: Eukaryota > Metazoa > Arthropoda > Arachnida > Araneae > Dolomedidae > Dolomedes > Dolomedes plantarius. The sequence continues at coordinate 8,185,316 of OU015493.1, forward strand.
GAATCTTCCTTTGGAGGTGCTAGTTAGTGTAGCAAATGACTGATGATTAGTCCTCCGCATAATTGGCACATTCTGTTCAACATGATCCCGAACACAGACATTTTCTTTTCCCCCATTTAGCTCTCAATGACTTTTGTTCTCATAGCAATCCAGTCTCAATACAATTTTTTATTCCAATATGATTTCTCTCACCCTCCTATAAGATAATGACAGACCTTCTCAGAATGAACAGAGTCCAAATGCATACGTACGTCTTGACTGCTTGTAGAAAGCTCTTCATTTGGCCCTATATGCAAAAGCGCTGAAAGAAGTGTTTTAAAATCCTCCACAGTATGGTTTGGTTGTTTCTACTGAAAAGTACATATTTTTTAAAAATTTTTGTAGTCTTGACAGGTGATGAAGTTGAATGAGAGAGTGAATTGCTTTGCTGTTGTTGCTAATGCCCCCTGGTTAGAGGTTCCATTCACCTCCAGGTCCTAATAGGCTATTGGGGTGAAAGGGGCGGCACCTGTTTTGAATTAGCACCACAAGGGTCAGAGTCAACACCGACTCAAACACATATATTATAAGAATATATATGTGTTTATATATTATAAGAAAATAACTCTTTAATATTAATTTGTTTTTGTAATAATAAGTGGTGTGATGAAGACTTGACATTTAAAGAAAATGGGAAAAAGATATCCACTAGAGTTTATATCTTATAAGAAAATAACTCTTAAAATATTAATTTGTTTTTGTAATAATAAATGGTGTGATGAAGACTTGACAGTTGAAGAAAATGGGAAAAAGATATCCATTAGTGTTTATGTCTTATGAGAAAATAACTTTTCAGTTTCCTACCAGAGCCTTTTTATTTTCCTTATAAAAAAGGACGCCTTCATTTTCCTAATACGTTTTTGACCCAAGTAACTAACACACACACATACATATATATATATATATATATATATATATATATATATATATATATATATATATATATATATATATATATATATATTGATATTGACTGAAGTAGCAAAAATTGTTAATATCAGGCTTAAATGTACGCTCACGAGCCGAAACACCCACCTCTCCGCTGAGAGAAGGTGTTGGCCGAAACCGGACGATTCGAATGACCGGGGTATGTGACGTCACGGACAGTGCACCGAGGCTTTGTGTTTGAGTCGGTGTTGTCAGAGTCCCTTGGCTAGTAAGTCAAGGGATATACAGTCAGACTTGGCTAAGTGACCGGTCCCGTAATTTTGATCCGAGTCAAGTGACGAGACCGGAACACCGCACTTCCAGAGGTAAATTTGACAACTTGGAGGACATTTCAGCCACGACCTATTTTACGTTTATTTTAGGTCCCCTTTTCATGTGCCGTAAAAAAGGACCATAGCTCAACCATTTGTGCATTTTCTTCAACCACCTAAATTCGGGAAAAACTGTGTGCAGCTGTGTCGACAGTTTGTTTAGACCTAACAGAATACTCCGAAAGAAATAGGAAATACATTATCTTTTCACAAAAAAAGAAAATAATACGTTTAGATTACAAAACTCGCCTGTTAAAGCTCATTTTCAATTTTTTTTTTGCAACGTACTTTTTGCAAAGCTTTTTGAACAAGAATGACTGCCAATCGCCTGTTCCTTCGGTGATGACAGTCCTCGACGCTACACATTTATGCCTTAATAGCTGAAAACCCGTACTTCGCTACGGAGTACATTAAAATTAAATACAACGGTAAATGTATGCAATTAATGCCAAAAAAAAAAACCCCAAAATATATTTATAAAAAAATCGTAGGAGATATTTTTTATAGACAAAATAATGTAGAAGAAAATATTCAAATTAAATCTAATAGGAAATATTAAAGAATATAGTACAGTTAATATAGTACAGTTTGAAGAACGTAATATCTTTTACTGTATTTTAATATTTTTTTGGATAATGTCCAATCGTCTGCCGTATTAGCAAGAAAAAAAAGAAATTGTCTATTTAGTTGTTATGCACATGACGATAAATTTATTTGTTGTACCAGGAACAGAAATCACGTGATCGGCATTTAATACATTAAATTCTAAAAATGAATCTTTAAAAATTCACCTAAAATCAGAAAATGGAGGTAAAGATTCGAAAAAAGATCTCATTTTAAAGGAATTTTTACGATTTTTCCTGTGATATAAATTTTATAACCCCCAAATTATTATTTTAAATGCAAACTTAAAAAAAGTTACAAAAGCATCTTAAGAATTTAATTTAAAACATCTAAGAAGAATTTTTCAAAAATCTTTCTTAGTGCACCCCTACACTTTAAGAAGAATCGCCATGCAAAATGTCAGCCCTTTTGGTCCAGTGGTTTGGTCTGTGCGTTGTATGTCAGTCAGTCAGTCAGTGAGTCAGTTACGGAACTGTTTTATATATATAGACTAGCTGAAAACCCGCGCTTCGCTACGGAGTACATTCAAATTAAATACAACGGTCAACGTATGCAATTTATGCCAAAAAATAAATATATATATTTATAATAAATGCGACTATCAATGTATACAATTGATGTAAAATATATATCTATCTATATATATATATTTATAAAAAAATCGTAAGGGATATGCATTTTTTTTGGATAATATCCAATCGTCTGCTGCATTAGAAAGAGAAAAAAATATTTTTTTTGTCTATTTAGTTGTTATGCACGTGACGATAAATTTATTGAAAGTACCAGAAAAAGAAATCACATGATCAGCATTTAATAAATTAAATTCTAAAAATTAATCTTTAAAAATTCACCAAAAATCAGGAAATGGAGGTAAAAATTCAAAAAAAAATTTCATTTTGAAAGAATTTTTATGATCTTTCTCGTGATATACATTTTATAACCCTCAATGTATTATTTTAAATGCAAACGTAAAAAAAGTTTAAAAAACAGCTTGAAAATTTAATTTAAAAAAATCTAAGAAGAATTTTTCAAAAATCTTTCTTAGTGCACCCCTACACTATTAGAAGAATCGCCATGCAAAATTTCAGCCCTTTAGGTCTCAGCCCTTTAGGTCCAGCGGTTTGGTCTGTGCGTTGTATGTCAGTCAGTCAGTCAGTCAGTGAATGAATGAGTCAGTTACGGAACTGTTTTATATATATATATAGATTATCTATGCATACCTTCCCAAATACCTGCATTTTAAGATTATTTATCTGGGAACAGATTTTTATCACGACATTTCGTCTTAAAAAGGCTATTTCTAAAGTTCTTCGCGAAGTACTACTCAACCAAATTTTGTGCAATAGCCCTTTGTTCAGTTCTTATTTTGCCGTCTTCTGGAGTTTCGTGGAGGGCTAAATGTTTTAATATTTTTACCCCGGAGCAATCGAAACACTTGGAAAAATTATATTTTTTCCCTTTTAGAGTGACTAAAATATTTGTAAATAAATTTTTTATAGATTCCAAAGGAAAATCGTACTGGAGCCTTTCCCACGCCCAGAAGGGAAAGTAATAAGAATTCGATCTATTGGGTCGACAGATTCATCTTAACATGCTATACATTTTTGATCTTTTTTGAAAAAAATTTGAAAAAAATTGGAAGTTTTCCAAAAATACCTGTCCGCTATTCGGAGTGTCCGCTATCTAGAGGGGATAGCATGGATTGTCCTATATAAAAGGACTGGGACTAGTAAAAATGTCCGTTAATTAGAGGTGTCCGCTATTCGGGAGTGTCCGTTAAGGGAGGTATCACTGTATATATATATATACAGTGTCAAGATACAAAGTCAGATTTCAGTTGCTTCAAGTGTTATTTGTGTGCAAATTAAAATTTTACATAAATAAACATAGGTAAAAAATCGTTCCGAATCACGCGTAAATTTAAATAAAATTTTCTTTCTGGGCCCACTTACTTAAAAAAAAATAAAATAAAAATAAATAAATATAAAATCATTGGACAGCGGAGCCTGGTCCTTTGTTAAAGCAGTATTGTATTGCATGCTGCTTCCGTATTACGGTTGTCTAAAACAGTGCTCCCCAACCTTTTAATCGCCGCGGACCGGTCAACGTTTAATGATTTTACTGCGGCCCGCTGAGGGGGGCTATGACTGCAATTTTAATTCATAATCTTGAAATGTTTAATAAACAATAAACTAATTTAAAACAGTTACAATATTTCTTTTGTTACAAAGTTATAAATTAGCACAAACCCGACAAAGTCGCACTAACCCGAGAGAAATACACCACAGTAAATTAAATAGAAATAATTTAATGTTCCTTGGGCGGCCCGGTACTATTTGATCCACGGACTGGTACCGGTCCGCGGCCCGGGGGTTGGGGACCACTGGTCTAAAACATATCTTTCTCCTATTATATGAGAGAAACAGGGGTGAAAAATTAATGTATGTATGTAAGTGTGTTTCTTGAACCTTCGTTTTTTCATAGTGGGCTTTATCATAGAAACGGATGACACATTTCTTATATCGAATTTTCGATATTGCAATAGGCTTCACCATAACAGGAAAAAAGTTTTTGATTTCCGAAAAAGAATGGGCAATTTCTCGATAATGATTTCATTTTTGGAGCTCAAATAAGCCACTTTGGTGGTGAAATATTACTGGGGAACTGGATTCTAAGAATCGGATGCCGAATCATACGACCTCTTCTAACCTTCATAATAACAATCCTACGCAAATGCCGGTACATCACTATATCCATTTATATATATATATATATATATATATATATATATATATATATATATATATATATATATATATATATATATATATTTGTATATATATATATTTGTATATATATATATATATATATATGTTTACAAAAGTATAACACGAAATCAAACTATTGAACAATTGCAAACTTACTATGGCGCTACGCTGCTCAACCGTAAGCTGCAATATTTTAAATAAAAACATTATTAAATCTGACAACACCAGCACAATTCATCAACCTGAAAGATGAAGAATATAAATGACCGGGGGGGAGTTGTGACCCCCAAAACTCCGGTTAAACATGTTTTTGCCTAGGCAACACTCCCGGAAGTCATTCTTCATCTGCAACCTGACGTAAAGTCAAAACAATATGCAAGGAGCGATGCAAGGAGCGATGAAATAAAAAAAATAAAGGAACTGGAACAACGTGCATTAAAAACCTGGGTTAAATTACATCATCAGTACTAAACTATTTCAAAACAATTTGTCAATTCACTAAAACATTGCAGCAACCCCATATATTCTCTACACCTATAAACAATGCATCATATAATAATTTTTTAAAATATTTAGACTTATCACTAAATTATAACTGTATCCACATATAACCACTACAAATAAGCACCTCCTAAGTATCGAAATATCTACATACAATACTCTAAACATTATCAAATATATACATTTAGAACTATAATTATAACTAAAATAGCAAGGACACATACCTAGTACATTATAGACAGTAAAAGACTAACAGGTGCGAAACGTAACTTGCCAACTAATCATTTTATTACTTCAATTACTGAAATATCGATTAAGACATTCTTTCCTATCGATCGAATGGAATTCACACATGGTCTTTAATAAAAATCCCAAAGGAAAACCCATTTCTAAAGCAATGTTTGCAAATGATTTTATACCTCATTGTATTTCCAATTTGTTACAGTTTAGACGTTTAATACGTAGCATGTAGTTAATGATTAGGTTGCTCTTTACATTTCTATGTAAACAAGTATTCCAAGGCATTACGCGTTGTGTAGTAAATGGATAATAGTCCCTTTTATCATGCATTTTGTATTTCACTAGACTACTCTCTTCATCAATACTTAAGCTCAAATCCAGAAATACAACTCGATCATCCGGTGGATACAGTTATAATTTAGTGATAAGTCTAAATATTTTAAAAAATTATTATATGATGCATTGTTTATAGGTGTAGAGAATATATGGGGTTGCTGCAATGTTTTAGTAAATTGACAAATTGTTTTGAAATAGTTTAGTACTGATGATGTAATTTAACCCAGGTTTTTAATGTACGTTGTTCCAGTTCCTTTATATTTTTATTTCATCGCTCCTTGCTTTGTTTTGACTTTACGTCAGGTTGCAGATGAAGAATGACTTCCGGGAGTGTTGCCTAGGCAAAGACATGTTTAACCGGAGTGTTGGGGGTCACAACTCCCCCCGGTCATTTATATTCTTCATCTTTCAGGTTGATGAATTGTGCTGGTGTTGTCAGGGTTAATAATGTTTTCATTTAAAAAAATATATATATATATATACAGTGGTACCTCCTAAAAGCGGACAGTCTCTGGACCAAAAGTTTTGTCCGTTATTAGGAGGTGTCCGCTATTGGGGAGGACAACCGTTTTATAAAAAAAATTTTTGGATTTCTGTTTGACATTTGATTGAAAATTCCGCCTGCAATTTCAATTAAAAAGGAAAAATTAATTAGGTAAGAAAATAATAACTATTTACTACTTTACCTTTTTACTCTAGGCTAATCCTTTTATCTTGCATTAAATAATCCTAAAATATAATGTATAGGAGCAAAATTTTTTTAATTACTACTGAAAAAATTTGTTAACAAAGTTTGATTCCTTTTTTCACAGCAAACCTGTTTTTCAAGGAGAATTTTCATAGTATTTAGCTTTGCTAATCCCTCCTAATCTTCCCTGTTCAGAGAGAACTGTTTTAATTGTTCGCTGTATTTCAGTGTTTCCTAATAATCTTTGATTTTGCAGTCTTCAATTGGCGATTCCCCATCATCATCCTCAGAAAGGGCCAGAGCTTCAGTGGTGTCCCGATGAATGAAATTGGAAACATGCAGGTTTTCTTCCTCAGTTGATAAATCAGTCATCAATCTTGACATACTCTTCAACGCTGATATTTGAATCCAAATTGGCTACTAGATCCGTAAGTTCTTTTTCGCTTTTTTTTCAGCAGTACTGTCAGTTACCACTTCGCTTGTACTCAAAAATCCTGCCTCAATAAAACATTTTAGAACGCACCCAGGTTGCACCTTTTTAAGGTCTGACGTAGCCCAGGAAATGGCATCCAAAACAGATACCGATTTTGCGAAATCTTTACTGGATTTGCAGGAGATAATCTGTGAAAGCACATGTCTCAGAAGCAGCTTTCTGTACCGTACACAAAGCTAAGGATAATTCCCTGATCATGACTGTAGCATCGAAGTGGTGTTAGGAGGCAAGAAAACTAAATTAACATTTTGGCATTAACATTTAATGCCATTGTGCAGATTTTAGGGTCGAATTTCATTGAATCAAGCACGGAAGGGAGGAGTCGGAAAACGTTCGTTGTAAAGACGCATAAGCAAATATTTTTAGCTTGCTTGTTAGAATAATTTTGAACTGTTTGCCAAAAAAATTGAAAGTTTTTCAAAAATACCTGTCAACTATTCGGAGTGTCCGCTATCTAGAGGGAATAACATGGATTGTCCTATATAAAAGGACTGGGACTCGTAAAAATGTCCGTTAATTAGAGGTGTCCGCTATTCGGGAGTGTCCGTTAAGGGAGGTATCACTGTATATATCTATCTATATATATAAAAGCGCTTGTCTGTTTGTTTGTCCGCTATAGAATCATAGACTGTTTCACTCACAGAGACCAAATTCGGCACAGTTAATGTTTAGGACCCGAGAAACTTAAATCAGCAAAAACGAAGTTTGGGTCTCAATTAGTTTTTTTTATTAATTTTTTAATGATTTTTTGTGCCCGTAAGAGGTGCGAGGTACCCCCTGTGGATACAGGCGTTCAGTGAAATACGAACCTATCCCTCTTCCCCCGCGCGGGAGAAAAGGTGTGCGCGGGGGGGGGGGGAGATTCATGGTAATAAACTTTGGCCTTGCCTAACTGACAGATAACGCACAGTCCAAACCGTTGGACATAAAGAGCTGAAATTTTGCATGGGGATTCTTCTATAGTGGAGTTTATAGTGGAGGGGTAAACTGAGAAAGATTTTTGAAAAATTCTTCTTCGATTTTTTAAAATTAAATTTTTAAGCTGTTTTTCTAATTTTTTTAAATTTGCATTTCAAATGATAATCCGAGGGTTATAAAATTTATATCACGAGAAATATCATAAAAATTCCTTTAAAACGAAATCTTTTTCGAATCTTTACCTACCTCCCTTTTCTGATTTTTGGCGAATTTTTAAAGATTAATTTTTAGAATGTAATTTATGAAATGCTGATCACGTGGTTTCTTTTCTTTTTGTGATACTTGAAATTAATTTTGCGTTACGTGCATAACAACGAAATAAATTGACAAAAGAAATATTAAAATACGGTAAAAGATAAAATTTAACCACTAGACTAACTGAGATAGGAGTTTTTTAAGAATGCAGTTCAAATTAGTATGTTTTAACACAACTTTCCCGGCTCTGCTTTTTGTCCTTTGTTATTTGCAGTTTTTCTCATCGCTTGAACCGATTTACAATTTGCTTTTTCTACGGTTTTTGGCGATAGGAAAATGAAAAATCGAATTACAATTCGCTTTTTCAACGGATTTTGGCCTTGGGAAAATTAAAAACCTATACGGTTTTTGGCCTGTCGACAATAAAAAACCGAATCACCAAAGTAAGGAAAATAGGCTTCATGTGAAATCGCGCCTTACTTTGAATAAATAAAGGGGATAATGCATCTTGCACTTTACCTCTTGGGTGATGTGGAAAAAAGTGCGTCTCTTCGGTGTTGTGGAACAAACTGAGCTTTTAAGGGAAAAATAAATAATAAAAGCAAATGTAAATTATAAAACTTATTTCTAATTAAACAGTGGATCAAACAAATCTAATTAAATCTAATTAAACAGTATCTAACAAATATAATTAAGCAGTAAACTTATTCAATCCAAACGTGCAAATCACGCAACACTGTGTTATTAATTCTCAATAAAATCAGACGTATAATCAGACGAAGGTCTGCAAGCTCAAAGTTTCTTTCTTTCTTATTGTTTGTATATCATTTCAGTAGAAATGCGCTAAGCGCAATTTGTCTAGCCAGATGAACATGAAGAGCGGGGGTGCAGCCCAGTATTTTTTTGATGAAATGCATCAAAATTTTTATATCTATATATCTACCCGGGCATCGCCGGGCAATAATGCTAGTATATATATATTTATATATTTATATATATATATATATTTATATATTTATATATATATATATATATATTTATTTATATATATTTATATATATATATATATTTATATATATATATATATATATATATATATTTATTTATTTATTTACATATATATATATATATTTATTTACACACACACACACACACACACACACACACACACACACACACACATATACAGTCGAACCTCCATATATCGAACTTCCCTATATCGAAATTTTCTATATATCGAACTCTTAGCAAATCTCCATGTTCATTACATAGAAAAATTGTTTCTATATATCGAAAAAATCTCTATATATCGAAATTTTTTTCAAGACAAATTGGGAGATTTTATTCCACTTTAGAATAAAATCTCCCAATTTTTGGCATTTGAAACAATACGTCGTGGACTTCAATTCGTGGAAAATGTCCCTGATGAAATTTTTAGTGAACTGAATAAACACGAACATTTCTTTGAACTTTCCGCAAAACTAACTGTTCAGCAAGATATTCGTAGTTTTTTTTTTTTTTTTTTTTAAGAATGTAACTGTGATCATTGTAACCACTGTCTGCATTATTGTTTTTTTTAAAAGATATGTACTAATCAATAAATCTTTCATATTAATTCATTTTTTAGTTATTAACTTTCATTTAATGGGATTCGCATGTAAATTAGAAATGGAGTTTCGTATACGAAAATTAGCTTTAATTTTTTTTTTTTTGAAGAGAATTATGATAAGACTAAGCTGAATTCTATATATCGAAATTTCTATATATCGAATTTTTTTCGCGCAATTTGCTACTTCGATATATGGAGGTTCGACTGTATATATATATATATATATATATATATATGTGTGTGTGTGTGTGTGTGTGTATAAAGTTGATTAATATTTTTTAATCACTTTGATAGCTTCCTTTTTTATTCCAACAGAAAAACTGAGGGCTCAAAACACAACTGCCTCAATCCTTCTTATGGCGAATTAAATATATTCGACTGAACACGTGCAGAGCAGTGGTGGTTTGTTCCGAAAAATGAAAACAAAGAATAAGTGAAATATTCTCGCCCCGTGTGTCTACACTTATCGACGACACGCCGTATCGATCTTGCATTTGTGCCATCCTCACGCACGCACTCTCCTTCGGGGGGTGTTTGACCCCGCTTCACCATGCATGTGGCACTGTCGGATTGCCCCCCTATATCGAAGAATTGTGACTTTGAAACGCACAGGCGAACAAATCGAGGCATGGCTGCCATCATTCGCTCAGAAGGCATGTGGGTCGTTTTACCCCCCCCCCCCCCCCAAAGAAAAAAAAACCTCAATGTTTTTTGTTTTTTTAAAAAATATTTTTAATAATAATAATAATAATAATAATAATAATAATAATATTTCCAATGGTTGGGGCCATGTTCACGAATATGAAAAGAAAAATTTAAGGTGACTGTGTACGTTGAAAATTTAATTTTTTGACTATTTTGGTCAATTTTATTTTTTGCAAGAATCGTGTAATTCAATCTTTTCTCTTTTCAAAACCGTTTTTATTTTCATTCTACACTGCTGGCCACTGTAAATGCAACACCCTGAAGGAAACATGCAAATAACATGAAATTTACAACATGCATTAGCGGAGGTGAGAAATGCAAATGATTAGAATTTCAGCGCAGACGCACATCACGCGCGCCTGTGGCGCCACTTCAAAGCGCTATTTAAGGCTTGGAGATTTCGACGATTTCAAGTTCGGCAATTGTGTTTTTCTTGTGGTTTTTTAAAAAAAACGATCAATTATGCCTCGTCGAAAACAGCGATCATCTTTTGATCAAGTATCCGAGTTCGACAGAGGAAGGATAGTGGTCTACCGAGATTGTGGATTATCTTTCAGGGAAATCGGTAGTCGTGTTGGACGAAACCAAACAACTGTAATGCGGATATGTGATCGTTGGATGCAGGAGGGTACGACGGACCGGCGTGTTCGATCGCATCCACCTCAGCGCACCACTTCACGTGATGACAGGCAAATTGTGCGCATGGCAGTGACGGATCGCTCAGTCACATCACGAACCATAGCACAGCACATGCAGTCTGTAACGCATCATCCAGTGTCTGCGCGTACCATTCGACGCCGTTTACAGCAGAGTGGTCTGTCCGCAAGATGTCCATTGCTTTGTCTACCTTTGACGCAGAACCACAGACGTCTCCGCCGCCAATGGTGCGATGACAGAAAGATGTGGACGGCAGAATGGAATGAAATTGTCTTTACTGACGAGTCACGCTTCTGTCTGCAACACCACGATGGTCGCATTCGAGTCTGGAGACACCGTGAAGAGAGGATGCTGAACAGCTGCGTTATGCACCACCACACTGGTCCTGCACCGGGTATTATGGTATGGGGCGGTATTGGATATCACTCTCGCACACCTCTAGTACGCATTGCCGGTACTTTAAACAGCCAGCGCTACATCTCCGAGGTGTTGTAGCCAGTTGTCCTTCCTTACCTTCAGGGCTTGCCCACAGCCACATTTCAACAGGATATTGCGCGACCACACGTGGAACGCATTGTCCGACGGTTCTTCGTCAATCGCCAGATTGAATTGCTTCCCTGGCCGCCTCGCTCTTCGGATCTTTCGCCGATAGAAAACATGTGGTCCATGGTTGCTCTACGATTGATCCACATTCCATTCCTAGCTGCCACAGCAGATCAACTTTGGCAACGTGTGGAAGCTGCTTGGTCTGCTGTACCCCAAGAACTCATCCAAAGTCTCTTTGAATCAATGCCGAGGTGTGTGGCAGCGGTGATCTCCAACAATGGCGGCTACTCTGGCTACTGATTTTTGCAGGAACCACACTTCAAAGAAGTCTATAAATTTAATCATTGGATACTTGGTCAATATGTTATCTACAAAATAAATTTTGTTGTGATATCTCTTGTCTTTCTTGGTGTTGCAATTTGGGTGGCCAGCAGTGTACATCAACCAGAAGCAGAGTTATAGCTATTTTAAAAAACGTCGTCGGCTACAAAATTAACTTTAAATACGAAAAAACAACTTTAAATGCGAAAAAACAACTTTAAATGCGTTTTTCTCAAAATTATGTTTTTTAGAACAAATATCTACCGTTATCATGATATTTCACATAATAATACATATAATATGATAAAATATTCGGGACATGTTTTAGATGCTATCGTTAATGAAATGACGAACAATAATTGATGTATAATAAATAGTTTTTTAATTGGGGCTGTTTTTATAAGGAAAGGAATGACGAATCGGGGAAAATTTTCATATTGGAACGTAAAATTGTCTGTATTATTTTTGCATTTTAAAATTTCTCTTAGATTATAGGTCATTTTGAAGATAACTGTCATATGTATCATGTGTGAGAAGGAAATTGAAATAGTAGCATTAGAATTTTGTGCAGAGTGATAGGCGTTTTGGCTAAATTTCATTAAAATTTACTTCAAATTGACTAATTTATAAAAAAGTATGGTATTTACAGGTAAGTTTTTGCTTATTTTTAATGTTTAAGTGCTATTTTACCAAAAAAGACAAAAAAAATCCTTAAAAAAAATGATTAAAAAAAATTAGCTCCGAACGTAGGCAGTCACCATAAACAAAGAAACAACAACAACAAAAACATCGAAAAGTTAAAGAATGTTATCGCCTCATAAGTACTCTCGCTTCCCAATATGTCGATGAAATTCAATTTCCGTATCTCCATGAAGGGTTCCACAGATACGCAGGTGATATCTGTCCATAGGCTCCTTTCCCTGTGCGACACACGTTTATCAGAACCTATACGTATCACGTCCTATATATTAGAACCTATACGCTATCACGTTTAACCGATGATATTTAATGGAAATGTTTGAGAATAATTACAAGATAAAAAGAACTTTTTATATACCACGTTTTTAAATTTTCCGTTGAATCATATAATCTTGACAATTCTATGTATTAATAAATACTTTTTTAAAATTTTTTTGATGAATTAGCCCATCCACTTGAAAGAAAATCAAGTTAACTTGAAGTTAACTTGCGTTTGACTTTTCGTTCCCGTTCCGGCCGACAGATGGCTGCACCAGTCTACAAAACAAAATTAACTGAAAATAATAAAAACGTGGTAAAAATCTGCTTAAAGATGGCTAAAAGTGTTTAAAAAAATGCATTGTCATCGTGTTCTGAGCTATTCTAAAAGTTTCAAATGTCTAGCTAGTCGGGAAGTTAGTTAAAAATCGATTGCAAGATTTGTACTAGACAAACACACAAACACACCACACAAACAAGAAAGAAAGTTGGTAAAAATGCTTATAGCTCGGGGAATAAATAAAATTATATGAGCCATTCACAACCAAATCGGTTAGGTCCACTATTTGAATTTCATAAAAATTTTAGTGTCAAAGCACTGGATGGACTTTACATAATAAATTTCCCTAATAATAAGGACGAACACCACTCCATGACAACATTATTTTGGGCCATCGAATAATTAGTCACTTTTTTTTCAGAAGCCATACTCTCATGTAAATCTTTGCAATGATGCCAATGAAACGCAGAAGCAAGTACTGGATGATAACTTCCAGTGTTGTTTCATCACAAAAAGAGTCAGATAGATGGCAGTCTTAACTACCGCAAAAGGAAGTACAGTAACCACCGCTTATAGTGATCAGTGTTTATAAGAATCAACCGTTTATAAGAATCAATATCGCAAAAACAAAAACAAATGTATTATTTCCATGTTAAATTTTTCGCTTTAACGAATCAATCCACCGGTTTTAAGAATCAGCTGACACTCTTCGCTTTCCTTTCATTTTTCCAAAAAAGCCACTTGAACCCTCAAAAGGCACGAGGTTCTTTCCTTTTTTTTGTTAAAGAAAGACTGATAAGATGGGATGGAATACAGTCATAAAATGCATCCCTTTCTTTGCTAGATATAACATAATAGTTTCCCCTTAAACGCTTTAGCACAACACTGTCCTATTAGCTTGACTCGGGGGCATCTTTGCCTGTCCGGGTCTGATCTCTTTTTTTCTTCCTCGCACATCCTGGTTGCGGCTTCTTGGACCCTGAAACATATAAATCTTCGGCGAAGTGTCCACTATCACTTAGGCAAACGTGACATTAGTAGATTCAGCACGTTATCAAACCGTGAAACATAAGCTAGAAGGTGAATCTTCGTCTGAGACTATTGGCATAGAAAGAGGTATAAACAGCCTCCTGAAAACTTCATTACGTCAAACTTCCATAGAAAACTTTTTCTTGCTCCCTTCCTGTAGTTGAAATCTTAAAACTGTTGAGCAGGTATGTTGTAACAAATATTGGATTTTTTCCTTATCTTACTATAATCATGTGTATCTACTTATAGGTTTAGAAATTAAGTTTTTTTTTTTTAAATTATAAAAAATAATTTTAATAAAAGATAATTAACGTAAATTAAAGAGTATTTTATGATCAATTATCTAATATATGTATATATAGGTGTGTGTGCCTGTCCAAAAACCTAAATTTCGGCTATAAGAAACAACCGCTTATCAGAATCAAAAACAGTAATAACAAACGTGATTCTTATAAGCGGAAATCACTGTATTTGTTAATTATAAGACAATTGCTTCAATATTTTTCCTGTAGTAAAAAAATAATTTGAGGGCTGAATTGGACGTGATTACTTTTTTTAACGTAGGATTACGTTCCTCAATAACGTTCCTGCGGAGAGAAAAAAAATTGTCCGGCGTCGCGAGTTATAATTTTGGCAGCGTGCCAAACCGAGTAGCAGTAAACAATTAAACAGAAAAGTACCAAAATGCGTCAGTAAATAAATAAATAAATAAAAGAGGTAAGCACCGATAAGTAATCCTACATTAAGGCTGCTATGTACTAAGAGAAAAATCGTATTTCCCTTTTCCCGTTCTTGCAGACTTTAGTGGTGGGAGGAGTCCAGTCGACAGTTCGAGAATTCCACCCCCCCTTAGGATTGACATTTTGAGGGATCGTAATGGCTCTCTCTATATATAGGGGGGTTAAGCGCTGCCTCCAAATTTTTTATTTAAAATATATTTTCGTCAACTATTTACAGGTACATAAATGCTGATAATCAAATATAATTGGTATTGTCAGATAGCCCGAACTTTTCTGCAAAGCGCTACAGGATTCATTTTATAAATTTCGTCCACCGAAGGAATTTATGAGCGTTTAAAACACACTATACCAGATTTTCCCCCGAATAATTTAAATTTTAAAATATTAATTGCATTTTTTTAAAAAACGAAAAATGTACACAAATGTAAAATTTCTTTGTCTATGACGGAGTGCAATTTTTTTTAAAAATCTTTGAATCCAAGTCGGCAATCCGTGGACAAATTTTCTCCATGGGTTAACATTGAGGTGAGCAAATCCAATTGATTTAGTACATAGCAGCCTTAATAACCCGCTGTAGTTTCGTTAGAGGTGACTACCTGAAATATTTTTTTTTCACTTGTCAAATTAATTTCGACCCTTCACGCATTGATCGATGGCCGGATGACTAGGGCACTGGCATTTGGCATCGAAGTCTGTGGGTTCAAATCCCACTCTTGGCATGGCCGTTTGTAACCGTTCGGAATCGGCTTTAAACAGTAGGTCCCGGTCCTTTGATCCCTGGTGTAGCAAAAAATATCCCGTTTCTCACCTTTCTATTGGATGGACTTCCCCGATTTGGAAAGCGCAATTAAATGTAGAATACCTAGCTGTTTAGAACAACCACAGCATTTTAAAGTCGTGATAATATAGTTTTTATCCAAACTACAGTGCCTCCCAAAAGTGCCCGCACACTTACGATTTTCAATGATATATCCATTAATTAAAATGAATATTTCAGAATGGGTATTTAATAATAAGATCTATAATCTATTCTTAACAAAACTACATGAAATATTTTGAAAACATAGTAAAACTTTATTTTTAAGAAACCAGTAATCAAAAAGTAACAAAAAAACATTATCTCACAAAAGTAATTGCACACTTGTAAAAAATCCCTATATATCAGTAAATATTCTAATTTTTCGTTAAATTAATATTTAGTAGGATATCCTTTAGCATCCACAACAGCTTTTAAACGGCTGGGAATAGATTGCTTTAGTTCTTTTGAAATTTCTGCATCAATGTTCATCCATTCTTCCATCATAATTGTTTTTAGTTCCCTTTTCGTGTGAATGTTGTGTTTCCGTACTCGAACCTCCAGTTCTCCCCAAATATGTTCTATTGGGTTTAAATCTGGCGATTGAGGTGGTGTTTTCAAAACTTGTGGACAGTTACATAGACACCAGAGGCGAAGGTTGAGAGCCGTGTGCTTAGGATCGTTATCTTGATAAAAAAACAAAGTTGTTTCCAATACCCAAATTTTGGGCTGATAATTTTAAATTGTCTCTTAAAATATTTATATAAACAGCATGATTCATTATGCCATCAATAAATACCAAATTATCTAGTCCTGATGCTGACATGCACCCCCACACAAGGACACCTCCACCGCCATGCTTAACTGTTCCTACTAAGCTATTGAGATTAAGTTTCCTCATTTTTTCTTCTCCATACAAAATTATACGCCCATCGGAACCAAAAATATTAAAATTTCTTTTATCGGCCAATAAGACATTATTCCAATACGTTTGGGGCTTGTTTATCATTGATAGTACGAAGGAAAGCCTAAGCTTTCTGTTTTTCTCACTCGTAAAAACTTTCTACGGGCAGAACGCCCATGTAATGCAGCTGCTCTGAGAACTCGTCGAACAGTTTCAGGTGAAATTGTAGAAAAAGTAGAAAATGTTTCATTTAATTCTGCAGAAAGTTTTACAGCACTCAAACGTGGATTTTTCACAAATTTTCTAATTATAAATCTCTGATCACGTTTTGTTAACTTTGCCGGACTAACATTTCTTACCTTGTTTTCGATCCGATTTCCTTCTTTAAAGCGTTTTATCACGTACTGCACAGTAGAATGGGATAAATTAAGTAATTTAGCAATATTCCGAACTGATTTACCACTACTATGATGAAAAATAATCAATTTTCGAATGCTGTTTGTTGTTTCTTTACGACTACGAGCCATTTTTAAATAATAAATAGAATATTACGGAGTAGGCAAGCAAAAATTAAAGCCAAACGATATTTTAAATGCCACCACAATTCAAAATAAAAATAAAGCGCCAGAGACGATAATTTTAAATATGAATTTATCCGAAAATACTTCAGTATACGGTGACTTTAGTGAGATAAATTTTTGGTTAACTTTTTGATTACTGGTTTCTTAAAAATAAAGTTTTGCTATGGTTTCAAAATATTTCATGTAGTTTTGTTCAGAATAGATTATAGATATTATTTTAAATACCCATTCTGAAATATTCATTTTAGTTAATGGATAGACCCCTATTTCATTGAAAATCGTAAGTGTACAAACACTTTTGGGAGCCAAGTAAATTATCTTTTTACTGTAGATTTTATAAGAAATTATTTTTTTTGGCGTAGTGCACAATTTTCGATGGCGTGGTGATACGTAGTTTTGCCCTTGAATTCGTACAAAGATTAATTTCTACGAATGGCACCATTAGAATTCCCTACTCATGATCCCAATGAGCGCATTTGAAGGGTTTATCCATCAAGTTTTTCTCCTCCACACAGTCGGCAGGCAGTCGCCAGCGGAGGCTCAAATATTGACCCGAATTAGCACTAGCTTACGTTTAGGCGAGAAAAATAAAAACAATCAACTCAAAACAGTAAAGAATCTCGTTTATTCTGAGGTGCCAACTTTTCGGTTAGACAAACAATGCCATCTTTATATATTTTTATAGATTTCAGGATGGCAAGTATCAAGTAAAGGTATCAGGCAGGCCCTGATTTTCCATTAGGCCCGGTAGGCCCTTGCCTAGGGGCCCCCTGAATGTTGGGGCCTCCAAAACATTTTTATGTTAAAAGAAAAAATTCCTAATTCAAATTTTTTTTATTTTACCCTTTTTAATAGTAATTGTTTTATATATCCTTTCGAATTTGATTGATTGGTTCATCATATGTATAGTTATATGCATAGTTCCTCATATGTATGTTATAGTGTATATAAGGGATTAATAAGGTTTTCTGGCTGCGTTGTATTGGTGTTTTAATGATGAAGTTAATATGTCGTATTGCTTTTTGTTGTTTGATAATGTTCTAGGCTTCTACGCTTCAAATAGCTAATTCTTGGTAAAATGGTACTTTCACAATGACTCATGATTATTTTTTTTGGCGTCAATTTTGGAAATTTTACGCTCTCATTAGTGTTAGGGGGCCCCCCGAGTTGTACCTATAGTCAAGAATTTTCTAAATCGGGCCCTGGTATCAGGAAAAATTCAAAATCACATGCTTCAAACTGAGACACATAAAGCAATAACTAGGGATTACTATCAATGTTTTGAATCATCTAAGTCCTGTAATATATATATGTATATATATATATATATATATATATATATATATATATATATATATATATATATATATATATATATATATATATATATATATATATATATATATATATATATATATACAGATGGTGGACAAAATAATACGAACACCTGTGAAATAATGGAAAATCTTTATTAATAGGGGGTTGGACTACCCTTTGACTGAACTACAGATTTAATGCGATGTGGGATAGATGCATAAAGGTCATGGACAATATTTAAAGGAATATTAAGCCATTCCTCCTGCAGAGCGGTCTCTAATTCCGAAAGTCCGGATGGAGGTGGAAATCGGGAATGAAGTTTGGACTCCAAATATTGCCATAAATGTTCAATAATATTCAAGTCCGGAGACTGAGGGGGCCAGGCGAGATGTTCAACTGCATCGTCATGCTCTTCGAACCATTCTTGAACACACCTAGCAGTGTGGATAGGGTCGTTGTCGTCTTGAAAAAGCGGTCGCTCTCCAGGGAATACAGTCTGGACAAAAGGATGGCCATGATCCCCTAGAACGCTTAGATTGTGATTGGATTTGATCCTCCCATTCAGAATAACAAGTGGCCCAAGACCGCACCAAGATATCGCTCCCCATTCCATAATGGAGCCACCCTCATGCTTCACAGTCGGCAAGAGGCATTCAGGATGAAACACTTCTTTGGGCGTTCTCCAGACATAAACGCGTCCGGTCGTCTGAAATAGGGTGAATGACGATTCATCTGACCATATGACCTGTTGTCACTGCTGTGGGGACCAACCAGCCTTTGTGATCTCTGCACCATTGGCGTCGCTTGGAAGCATTAGTTGCTGTCACCAAGGGCTTACGAATTGCCACTCTGCCATAAATGTTCGCAGCATAATGTTCCCTTTTGACAGTTTTTGTTGAAACGGGGTCCTGGAGATGACTGTTCATTTCGGATGTTATCTCGGATAACGATTGCTTGTGCTTTCGGGCTACTATGCGCTTCAAGACTCGTCTATCCCTATCAGCAAGCTTGGACTTTCGGCCACTGTTGTGCTTTGAAGACGTCGTCTTACCCTCTTTCGTGTACGCTGTCATAACGGCTGATACCGTACTCCTTGCAAATCCCAAAAGGTTTGCTGATTCCGTAACCACTGCTCCACTTAAACGCGCTGAAACTATCATTCCTCTTTGGAACTCAGACAGGTCTGACATTTCAACTTATCACAGACAGTTCGATAGAAGCATGCAACGTAGGTGACTGCTGTTGACAGACTGATACCTTCCTCTTCACGCTCACTAGGTGGCAGACTTCTGTTGCAGGTGGCATGGCTGTACTGCAGGTGTGAAATACGTCATACTTTTTCACAGGTGTTCGTATTATTTTGTACTCCATCTGTATATATATATACACACATATATATAGGGTGTTAGGGCTAAAGGTATCCAAAAGTTATGACTTGTTTTTAAAGATAAAATTTAAAAAAAATTAAAAAAAATATATTTAAATAGAAAGAACATCTTACCAAGTTTTAATATAAATCCTAGTATCATAGATTTTGATGTGTGCACGTTTTGTAGCACGACTAACGTATGAATTGTAAAACAGTTCTCTACAAGTGTTTTGTAGCATATCAGGTGTTATTAGACTTTTTTACTTGGGGATTCATTAAATCCGTTGCGAATAAACAAAAAATTGAAACTGTGGATGAGTCGAAGAAGAGTATCATTCAAGCAATTCGCGCATTAACTCCTGATATGCTACGAAACACTTGGAGAGAAATGGATTACCATTTAGACGTTTGTCGTGCCACAAAAGGTACACACATCGAAATCTGTGATACTATGATCGAAATCTATGATTGATACTAAAACTTGGTGAGATGTTCTTTCTATTTAAATAATTTTTTTAAAATTCTAATGGGTAATTCTGTAAAAATAAGTCATAACTTTTGGATACCTTTAGCCCGAACAATCTGTATATATATATATATATATATATATATATATATATATATATATATATATATATAAGACAAAGTTGAAAACGAAAAAGCAGTATATGCTCAAAACCACAGGAACTAAAAACGTGAAAAGATAAGTGAAAAGTAGGTTTGACAGCATCTTTTCATAAGCGGTGCCGATACTGTCTAAAAACCAAAGGATTATTTCTAATAAGTATGATCTGAGCAATAAGCATACTTAGACACCGTACAATCCATAAGAAATATAAGAAGGGATAACCAGTTGCTTTATCATAGAACACCCAGCCCGCCGCCAGACAAAGTGGAAGTTAAGTTAAGGAGACCGCAAGAAGACTGACGTCACAAAAATTGCAACCATGGAGTAAATGGACACACAGAAGCAGACTTACTAAGGTTACTGTGTTATACAACAAAATAACCTAAGTTAACTTAGACATTTATTATGACAAAGTGTTATTATTGTTTATTATTATAATTACACTAGTTTTTATTATTTTTTATTTTACTTTCTTAGTAGTTATTTACTTTCATTAATCATTTACTCTTGTATTACTAATTTTTAGCAACAGAACATGCTATTCATTAAATCTAAAACAACCAATTATGTGCTTGGAAAGACTATCAGGGTAATAATTACGTTATATATATATATTAAGCTGAAAGGTAACAAATCAGTTCACTCTCATGTTATTCAAACGGACATAAATTAATTCAAATATCAGTTCACGAGATTTCCCCCGAATTAAGGCAGGGGTTATCTTTATACAGTGCCTTTTGTCTGTCGTGTCAAAAACTTCCTTTTTGTGTGTGTGTGTTCGGGGGAGGGGTTGCAATAGGAGGGTGTTTGTAGGAGTCTACCCCTGATAAATAATGAAATTTGCTTGTCTTCCTACTTGCTAAACAATAAAAATAAAACCCAATGAAGTCCTTCCATAGAACTCTCAGCACAAAAAAATCTGGCGCTTGGAATTCGCTGGGAATGCACAGGTATCGATCCTACCTTTGCTTTCATTCTGAGAGGGCAGTCGGCCTTCGACAGCCCGAAAAGATATCGATTAAGGATTCTCGAAATTAGACCTGATGGGAATTGACGCAGCTCTTTTTGTGTTACGTTTCTCTCGTGGTATCCAAACCTCTGTAACTTATTGTACGATGCTGGACATTATCAACCTCTGTGACTACTGTCGTGTTGCTACATCCAGTTTTTAAGTCAATTGGGCTCGTATCGTAAATTTATTTGGGTTAGTACAATGTATTTATTTTTCTTACGATTTATTTGGGTGCGTTGTGTTTGATATTTATTTTCTTGAATCCAACCCAAAGCTCTGGATGTCGAACTTAGCAACCGAACAAAACTAAATACTATTCTCAGTCTTAGATTATGTAAATTAACATCAACAACTTTCAATCTAGACAGACTAAAAAGTTTAACATAAGAAAATTTTGTTTATTTACATACTTAATATTTACATGTAACAAAAGAATCTTTCATTTTCCGAAATCAATGCACAATAATAATTTTCATCTTTCACAACTTATATTTTATAATTACTTTGCTAAGGTTAGGGAGCGTCCCGAGCGCATCAACAAAATAACTTTACTATTCGTTCAACACTAAACCTTTTCACTAAAAAAACTCCTTGATCACGAAAAACTCAATTCACTTAGCCTGAATCGGAACTGAACAAATCAAAATCATTTATTTAACACTCACCCAATTATTCTTCATCAATTCAGGATGCTCTCTTGGCCTTCTCGCCTCGCCTACGGTCAGGGATCACGTTGCTACTCCGGGCAGGGGGCTAATTTTATTTCTGTCACGGTGAATTACCACTTCTTCTCTGTCGATAAATTGTAGCTGGGCTCTCCTTGGCGCTTATCTTCACTATATTTGCACGGGCGCTGGGTATCTCTTCACGTCGTGAAACGGGATGGTGGGGCACTTCTCGTCGTTGAACTTCTCGGCTGTGGCACGGGAGCTGAGTCTCTTGGTCTCGGCTGCAATCTGGATGCGGACCTCTTTATTTCACTTGGTCAACGCAGTCTCGCAGGTGCCTTAACAGGTTTATGTGGACTCCTCAAGTCCACTTACGTTAATTTATTTAAGATGTGCTGGAGATGGGGACCTACAGCCTCCCCGATCCAGACTCTCTCTCTCTCTCTTTTTCAAACTCTTCAATATATTATTTTAATCCCCTTACATACTTATGACTCCACCTTTTCATAAACTTCAATCAGCCAATCCGGCCACCGTAAACTTTTCATTTGCTGTACTCCCTCTCTCACCTTCTCATTGGCTTCTTAACTCAAAAACGTTACGCCCTCACTGCCTGCCCTTGTGACCACCTGGTTTTCAAAATGACCACTTTACGAAGCGTACTGCCATAAATCTAACAATAAAAGGCTTTTGTAAATATAATGTCATCGTTTGGTTCCGTCACCTTATCTGTGTCTCCATCTCAGACCCTCCCATCTTCAAAACTCATAAAACTGTCTTGCAACAGGCTACGTCCTAAATTACTCCACTCAACTCTATAATTATCTGTCGGAGTTAAATTTGATTCCGACTTTTATCGCAAACATGTAATAAATCCAGCTTTTTATTTAAAAGCGCTTTACTACAACTACATGCATAACAAATTAGATCCGCCTTTATTGTATAAAAGTCACATAAAATCGTATAATTTACGTGTCTTCCAGAAGATCTGAAAATTGTGGATTGTTTATGAAGCATACCTCAGCGAAATTGTTCAATAATGTAGACAAACCCCCAAGATGTTGAAAATAACTAAGCATGGAGGATTTGGTTAGTAAAAAATGAACATGCTGAATGTACATTCAGCTCGCATCATATTTTTTTAAAACTTAAGTGCACATACATGACCTCGAAAGAAGTACTGCGTATCACTCGCGTGACTCGCAGTGTATTGATTAAAATATAAAGGTACCTGATTTAACCGTCAAAACGTTATTCTAGTCAAAAAGAGAAATTTTGACCATATAACTCCGTATATATATAAAATTCTGATTTTGTATATGAAAGATATATGCAGCACTCACACACACACACACACACACACATATATATATATATATATATATATATATATATCCCACGTAAATGATCGGCACGCTCATTAAGGGCAATTATAGTGTATCAACTAAGTCATTCATAGATCGGAGTTTGGAAAAGGAATTGTGCTTCTTTGTTAAAAAAAAAGAGAATTTAGAATACGCGTTGAGTTAAAACTAGGAGAAGGCATTTTTTCATTACACGCGTGCACCCCCCCCCATATATATATATATATATATTTATATATATACACATATATATACACACACATATATATATATATATATATATATATATATATATATATATATATATATATATATATATATATATATATATATATATATATATATACACACACACGCTATCTACCAATAAGTACTTGGACAAATGTGTTAGGAAAGAAAAATAAAACATATTCATATTCAATAGTTGGCAGAACCTCCACGAGAGGCAATTACAGCCTCAACCCTCCAGGGCATGCTTTCCACAAGTCCTTGTATGACGGCTAGTGGTATTTCCTTCCACTCGGCTTCGAGAAGACATGCAAGTTCCTTCAGCGATTTTGGACGGTTGTTACACCCCTTAATTCGGCGATCCAACGCGCCCCAGAGATTCTCGATAGGGTTCAAGTTTGGGCTCTGGCCAGGCTAGTTCATTCGGTTAACCCCATCGTCACTATACCACTCCATGGTGAACCTCAAAACATGACAGCTGGCGTTGTCATTCTGGAAGTAACATGGGTCCAACCCGTAAAACTGCCATAACTTAGGAAGCATACTGTCATCCAAAATGGTGAAGTAGGCGTAAGCGTTGATCTTATCATGAATTGGGACGAAGGGTCCCAGTCCATACCAGAAAAAACACCCCCAGACCTTAATTCCACCTCCGCCGAACTTGGGCACAATGCATTCTGGCAGGAAGCGTCCCCCAGGCAGACGCCAAACCCAGTCCCTGCCATCCAAACGGTAGAGGGTGAATCTTGATTCTTCGCTCCAGAGAACCCGTTTCTTCTGATCTACGGTGCACTGTGTGCTTTGCACAACAGAACAGCAGTTTCATCGAACAGCGTTGTTGCACTTTGTGATCAAAGGCTTATGGGCGGCAGCAGGACCATGGAAATGAAGCTGATATGCTTCCTTACGGATGGTATTCATAGAAGCAACACTTCCGGGTGCCTGTTGAAACTCCTGGAGTATGTGGGGCATCGGTTGGGTGTGGTGCTTTCGAATTTCTCTGGATCTCACTGTTTCTTGGGTCTGCCGACTCGGGACACATTCCGACAACCGCAGCTCACCTTCCACTTCTGAACCACATAGGCCACTATCGATTTTGGGGTAATTCAGCTTGCTCCATATGTCCCTTAAGCATCGGTCCTTCCTGTGATACCCGTCGATGACACCGTTCTAGAAATCAGATAACTCTGCACTTCGTGGCATCTTGCATGCGACTCATGCCACTGTTGTTTCCTACACGATATTTAACGGCGAACGGTGTGACGTATATCAGGATCGCAGATATCGTCATTTTCATGGGTGTCCAAATACTTATTTGTAGATAGTGTTTGTATATATATATATATATATATATATATATATATATATATATATATATATATATATATATATATATATACACTGAAGTGCCACTGAATTAGGGATACCTACCTACAAACGAGTTGGGCCTCCTCTGGCCTTGATAACGGCTGCCACACGACGAGGCATAGATTCAACAAGTTTCTGGAAACGTTCCACAGGAATGGTTTGCCAAATATTGGCTAAAGCTGTCCATAATTCAGTAAGGTTCTTTGGTGCTGTGTTGATGGCCTTTCACGCCTTGTTCCAAAACATCCCAAAGATGCTCAATAGGATTTAAGTCTGGGCTTCTAGGTGACCAATTCATGACAGAGAAGTCAGAGGAATGCTCATCCAACCAGCCAGTAGCCAACCGGGACTTGTGAGAGGTACAGTTGTCTTGCTGGAAAACTCCATTACCGTGCGGATAACAGAACAGCATAAACGGATGGAGCTGATCACCCAGCAACTCTACGTACCGAATTGCATTGAAGGAGGTTGGTACACGCACCAAAGATCCCAAACTGTGCCACGAAAAAACACCCCAGACCATGATTGAGCCACCATGCCCTTGTACAGTTCCAGCCAGGCATGCAGGATCCATGGCTTCATGAGCCTGACGCCATATTCTCAGCCTCCCGTCGGAGTTAAGTAGTCGGAATCGAGACTCATCACTCCATGCTACTCGTTTCCAGTCCTCTACACTCCAGTCTCTGTGCTCTCTTGCCCAGGCAAGACGTGCAGCCCGATGGCGAGTATAGAGCAATGGTACTCTCGTAGGTCGACGGCTCCCAAAACCCATACGGTGAAGCTAGCGCTGCACAGTCCTTTTACTGACTGTACGACTGGCTCTGTCATTAAACTGGGTGGTAATTTGAGCTAATGTTTGACTTCGCTGGTTACGTACAATACGCCTGAGCCGTCTCTCACCACGCACTGTCAAGGCTAATTGTCCTTTTCAGTTTGCCCGATCGCTAGTTTTTTTTCCACCATCCATGTAGTCTTGGTATACTCTTGACACTGTCGACGTTGAAAATCCTAGCTGTCTGACGATTTCGGAAATTGAATGGCCCATGCGTCGCGCACCTACGATTTGAACTCGAAGGCGTCTAAATCAGGCAGTTTACCCATACTGGCAATTCCAACAACAAATTCAGAACAACCACAGTACGTGGTATATATGCAGTTACCACAGCACCCTCACTTGAGCATACATGATGCGCAGCGCTACACAATTTGCATAGGCTTTGCTATCCCTAATTCAGTGGCACTTCAGTGTTTATATATATATATATATATATATATATATGTGTGTGTGTGTGTGTGTGTGTGTATAACATATATATATATAATGATTATTTTTTCCCCTGCACTGCACGCGTGAAAAATTAAAGTTATTTTTAGCCTCCTACCCACTAAGAGGCGCGTGGGAATGAATCATACCTTCACGTGGTCAATCATGTGTCCGTTTCTAACCAGTTATAGAATTCTAAACGCCCAACGCCCCCATAGGATAAAAATGATTTTCGAGTGGCTGTCTCTCGTTCATCTGTCCCTTGTCCGCGTACTGCTGCCGACTATACTCTGATGTAACCGTATTCGATACTCCGAAGGCCTGGCAAGTCCCGGCAGGGCTAGCTTGTTTGCGCCATATAGTCTAGCTACCTGCTGTCAAGTTTGCTTGGGTGAAATTTCATGTGTCTTCGTTCGTTTTCATTGTCTGTCTTCGTTATTCGGATTAAATAAAATAATTCACTTTGTTCTTCTCAACTCTGTTGTGCGTCCCTTCAAAGGCTCTCCTCGAGTGTTTTTTCCGCAGCGACTACGACTACCTGTGTGTGAATCTATCACTTTTACCGGTCTGCTAAAGTTATTTCACACATACACACACACATATATATATATATATATATATATAACATTAAAAACCCCACAACACTTTTAAATTTTAAATTATTCTAAATTTCCTTGGGCGCTCGATCTATTTTCACTTTCGATTCTAAGTTCTAAATTCCCTTGGATGAAAAAACCTTAACATGGCTTCCCTTTTTCAACCTGCGTAGCGTGGGTACCTAAATTGAACACTACCTAGCATTATCACGTCCCTTTTAAACATTAACCAATTAGACAGCACTACAAAGATCACATAACGAGATCGTCTATAAAAGACCTCGCACATGTAGATGTAGTGCACACATTGATATACTGTTGCCTAAGTAAGACGCTGTTATCCTTCGAGTGGAATATGGAATAAATTGGTATTTTCAGAAGAACAACGACTTCTTATTTTGGATACTCGACTACTACTTTCTGCTTTACTGTTGTGACATGTCGACTCCGGTCTCCGTTAACATGGGACTGTGTTGGTATGTTACATATATATATATATATATATATATATATATATATATATATATATATATATATATATATATGACACGGAGCTTACACCGCATAACCTTTATCTACTTACTTAATCTGAAAGGCAGTCTTCATTAAAGCCTGCGGCAAATAAAGACTATTTAAATTACAATCAAGATTTTATTAACACTAATTAACTCAATTCAATCAGCTACCGCTATTTCCCTCATCATCTCAGATCACGACACGCGCGTCCACGATAAACGACGAACGATTCTAATATGCTTTTTTACAATTGCGTAGCGTTATCGGAAAGCGCGCAAAAACCCGTGATCTGGTGATATCATAGTTTTGTAATGGGTGACTCACGTTCTCGCGCTCTTTGAAAAGCTTTCAGCAACACTTGCTGAATGTTGAGCTCGAGGATTCTCTTACACCGAGACATGTTTCGCTCTTTCGTGTAATCTCATTAAAATTTCGGCTTTTAAGAAGTCTTTGTCATTATTTCAGTTAGCTTTAAACTAATTTAACCCTAATTAGTCTAGTTAACGCTCCTAGCATTGCACATGCACACACACACACACACACACACACACATATATATATATATATATATATATGTCACGTTTCACCACATGGCGTTCTATAATAAAACATGAAATCCAAAATGAAGAGGCAGAGTTCTTTTAAAATTGAAGTTCTTAATTTCTCTAGAGTTGATGGCAGAGAAGAACGACCAGAGCGTCCTGCTAGCATGATGCGGAACATACAATTGCTCACATACACTGACAACAACATAATGTGTGTCTGGATGTCCTAGCCAGAGGTTGTACAAAAAAGAGTCAGTGACCGTTTACATAAATACAGATGTTTGTGCGTGGGTGGTGGCTGGTGCAATTCTTCGAATCATATTGGGTGTGTTTTATCTTTATGACATTATTTGACACGTTGGATCGCTTTATATCTGGCACCTGCAGTCATTATCTCTGAGATATTGTGAACTGAGGATTTAGATGACTAGAGATGGGGTTTTGTTAATCCTTCTGGAGCGGCACGGCTCTATATTTCTATCAACTGATTCAGATTTATAGCGGTGTTTATTCCACACTTTTCACCCTCTGCTGCGGTTATCTGTCTCAACATATTTTTCTGGGACTTGCAGATGTTCATTTGCTGTTGGGTGGGCTATTCTGAGAAAAGGGGCCTATCTTAAACAGATGTGGAGACCCGAATTATAGAAAATAGACGAGATTCAAAATTATAATGTCACACACGCACAGATATATATATATATATATATATATATATATATATATATATATATATATATATACAGGGCTAGATTTCAGGCGGAACGCGCCGAAACGGCGTCCCGGTACCTCTCTTTAGGTACCTCTCTTTATCAATAATTTGGAATACCCCCACACACCCCGGAAGGTTACCATTCCGGCGCCTCAATTTCTAGAAATCTAGCACTGTATATATATATATATATATATATATATATATATATATATATATATATATATATACACATATATATATGTTACCGTGAAAGACCGAAATCTGGAGAGTGTCTACATTCCCCGGTGAATGTCACCATTCACATAGTCGCTTGCTGTACGTCCGAAATATTTGCTAAATTTCCTTATTCCTCACATACACCGGCAAATATCGACATTCACCTCGCACTGATGGTGAATGTTGAATAAAAATATTTTTGTTACGTTTTTAAATCATACTCTATTATTAAAACATATTATGATATATGTCAAAATAGGAGAAAGCTTAAGTAACAGCACATGTAAATAAACTGTTGAACTTAAAACGACAGTACATTCTAAATGAGAAAAGAAAATAACAACTTGCTTAATTATGTGACTGACGTTATACAATCTTCTTATTGCAACAACGGCCGAGTTTCAGATAGTATACTGAACAATTCGTCATTGGTAACATAATACTGTATATTTGTTTCCCCTGGTTTTAATGGTACAATTAACTACTCTTGATCATTAATTTTAAAAACGCCAAAACGTTTTAATTGTCCGAAATCCAAAGGTGTACTTCCGTTAGTTTTAGCAAAAATCATTTCAGAAAGTATTCCAGAGTACTTTTCTGGAGACTTCCCGAGAGCATTTCCGTCGGTCCTCTGAGTACTTTTTAGAGGTTCCTCGTTTCGACATCCACCAGAGCACATCTGTGCTTGTCGACATACACCAATGATGGTCCGAATGTATAAGAATATAACCAAATATTCGGTCTTTAACCGACGTATTTCGCATGTGCTGACATTCACCGAAGAATGTCTCCAATTTCGGTCTTTCACGTTAACATATATATAAATAAACGGTGAAACTTCTCTAGCCGCCCCCCTCCCTCTAAACGGCCATATTTTATTCAGGACCGATTAAGTGCATTCAATAGATCAAATGTTATTTTACCTCCTTCTTCCACGACCACCCCTCAAAACGGACACTGTTTTCTGAACCCTGACTGACCGCCATAGAGAAGTTTCACTGTGTGTGTATATATATACACTATCTACCAATAAGTATTTGGACACATGTGATAGAAAATAAAAACAAAATTTATTCATATTCAGTAGGTGGTAGAGCCTCCACGAGAGGTAATTACAGCCTCAACCCTCCGAGGCATGCTTTCTGTAAGTATTTGTATGACGGCTAGTGGTATCTTCTTCCACTCGGCTTGGAGAAGACATGTAAGTTCGTTCCCCGATTTTGGACGGTTGTTGCACCCCTGAATTCGGCGATCCAACTCGTCCCAGAGGTTCTCGGTAGGGTTCAGGTCTGGGCTCTGGGCAGGCCAGTTCATTCGGATAAGCCCATTGTCACCATACCACTCCATAGTGAACCTCAAAGCATAACAGCTGGCGTTGTCATCCTGGAAGTAACGTGCAACCCGTAAAACTCCCACAACGTAGGAAGCACACTGTCATCCAAAATAGTGCAGGAGGCATCGGCGTTGACCTTACCCTGAATTTGGAACAAAGGGTCCCAGTCCATACCAGGAAACACTCCCCAGACCATAATTCCAGCTCCGCCGAACTTTACTGTGGGCATAATGCATTCTGGCAAGAGGCGTTCTCCAGGCAGACGCCAGACCCAGATAGTGACATCCGAACGGTAGAGGGTGAACCTTGATTTGTCGCTCCACAGAACCCGTTTCCTTTGATCTACGGTCCTCTTTCGACGTGCTTTACACCGCATTAACCGAGCATCGTGGTTGTACTTAGTGATCAAAGGCGTATGGGCGACAGCACGACCATGAAAACCAAACAGATGTGCTTCTTTACGGATGGTATTCATAGAAGCAACACTCCCGGATGCCCGTTGAAACTCCTGGAGTATGTGGGCTATCGGTTGGGTGCGGTTCTTCCGAATTTCTCTGCACAGCATCCGTCGGTCTCCCAGTTTCGTGGATCGACCGACTCGGGGCACATTCCGACAATCACCAATCCCCTTCCACTTCTGAATCACACAGGCTACTGTCCATTTTCGGTATTTCATCTCGCTAGGTATGTCGCTTAAGGATCGGCCATTTCTGTGATACTCGACGATTACACCTTTCTCGAAATCAGATAACTCTACACTTCGTGGCATCTTTGCATGCTACTCCTGTTAATGTTGTTTCTTACACAATATTTAACGGCTTAGGGCGTGACGTTTATCAGGACAGCACATATCGTCATTTGGATGGGTGTCAAAATATTTATTGGTAGATAGTGTATATATCCCTCAGTTTCCGTTGCGTACACCAAGAGCGCGGGCACATTTCGTCTAGTTTTTGAGCTATGTAAATCTGTCTAGGCTTTTTCTTAGCACTCTGAGATCCAGTGATACAGTAAATAAATGCTGTGAACGAACTTCGGGTCGAGTGTCTCTGATTGTGCCTACCAGCTGCGAATGTCACAATTACACCTTTATTTGTCATTTGAATTAATTTTTTTACAGATGTCATATAGACATACATACATTACATACATATTGCTTATATTATATATATATATATATATATATATATATATACATACATGCTTACAGACCTATTTATGTATAAACACGCACGCCACACACACACACACAATGAAACATCTCCATGGCAGCCAGTAATAGTTCCGAAAAAAAGGGGCCTGTATAAGGACTGGCAGTCGAATAGGTTCACGAGTGTACCGGGAATTTCGGGTATCCGGTACAACATCTCCGACAGTGGTGCGGCCAGAAAAAGACCTTGACAGAACTGGATCGTCGACGACTGACGAGAATCTTTAAACGAGAGAGACGTGCAACACTTCCTCAAACTGCTGCGGATTTCAATACTGGGGCATTGACATGTGTCAGCATGCAAACTGTTCAACTGACCGTCAATCTTATGGGCTTTCGGAATTTCAGGCCCATTCGTGTACCGCTGTTGACTGCACGGAACAAAGATGTTTGCCTCGCCTGGGCCCGCCAACATCCTCTTTTGGCTGTTGATCACTGGAAACACGTTGCCTGGTCTGACGAGTCTCATTTCCAATTGTATCGGGTGGATGGACGAGTATGGGTATGGATACAACCTCATGAATCCATGGAACATACATGTCAACCATAGACTGTTCAAGCTGGTGGAGCCTCTGTGCTGGTATGTGGGGGTGCAGTTGGAGTGATATGGGACCACTGACGGATACATAAACATTCTTTCCGATCATCTACACTCATTCATGTCCTTTGTGCATTCCTACGGACTTGGACAATTCCAGCTACACTTTAGATACTTCCATTGTTCACCTTAATCCCCAGACATTAACATTATGGAGTATATCTGCTGTGCCTTGCAATGTGATGTTCAGGAGAGATCTCCACCCCCGTGCATTCCTATGGATTTGTGGACTGCCCTCCAGGATTCATGGTGTGAATTGGAGTTTTAACGAATAACAGGCGTTAGTCGAGTCCATGCCCCGCCGTGTTCCGGCACCTCTACGTGCTCGTGGGAGCCCTACATGATATTAGGCAGGTGTACCAGTGTTTTTGGCTCTTCCAGTGTATTTCAATTGAGGACTCTCCAGCAGGACCTTTTCGTACTGGTAGAGCTTTTTCCTTCAACCAGTCATCAGTCAGAGGACTGTTTGTACGGGGCTACATTGAGTTTGCTCAAAATAAATCGAACTACACTTTTTAAATTGTGAAACAGTGTAAAAGCTATATCTTGACGCCAATAAAATGCGTTTCTTCCTCTTATAGGAGCTAGAGCTGTCCATACTACCTGCTTCCTAAAGGCTATAAGAATCATCTTGAGCAATTGCCATTGAACACGGGCTGCGGACGTCACAGTGGGGCAAAAATACTAGCGACTAGAGTCTGCTGATCGACAAATTGATCGGCATTCTGACTAGACAATAGGTAGATACTTCTAAGATGATAATAAAATCTTTTTCGCCCCTTTCTGGATACAGAAAACAAAAACTATGTTAATAAACAAAGCCAATTATTAAACCAAAGCCAATTTACACACCACGCATCTCATTTGTCATTAACAAGTATGCATAGACAAAAAGCGCGCAGGTCGTTTGTTGGCAGTTCTGCCCATGCCTTATGACTGTAAAATAGAAATTACAATCGCGTTACAGTGATACTTAAATCCACCTTGCTGTTACAACTAGTTACTAGAAGTCCCGCACAAGCATTGAGTTGCTTTTGATCAGGGTAAACATTTAAAGGTCTACTCGGGCATTTTCTCACCGTAAAGTGGAACATTCAGAACGAAACCTTACAGCATTTTTTTTCTGTTTTTGGAAAAGATCAGTAACAGGATTTTTAAAATGCTGCCAAAATGCTCAGTTCTCACTTTGTTTTACAGAATTGTAGAATGTTGAAAATTGTCTATGAAGTTTTTGATGCTATATCCTTTATTTAAAAAAAGGCTAAATATTTCCAAAGAGCTTTAGGATAATGTTATACATTGGTATTATTTTACACATACTCAAGCGCAACTCGAAATCACCAGAAAAAAATAAAAATTATTCAACCATTACATACTCTCTACAGGTATTAAGAAAGAAACACGAAACATGAGTTTTATTAAAAGGATGATTCAGATACTGAACAAACAGGGATACTAGGATTTCTAGAACACCGAAATTGGGAAAAGGAGCCGAAAAAGGTATTTGAAATCATCTAGATTTCTTAATTTAGTATTTCTCAGTTCTTTTAATATAGAAAAACCAGCTAAATACTCGTGCTTTGCGACGAAACACACTACTGCCATCAGTATGTAATTAGGTTCATTTAATTTCAATTAACTTTAGTAGTAAAAATATTGTTCAAAACTTTAGAATTCTAGGCCTTACAGTTCCAGAGATACAGGGATCAGTCAGTCAGTCTTTTAGTTTGGGGCATAAATTATCTTTTAACCCCCTTAAAGATTGGATTCATTTAAAGATTTCTTAGTGAGAACCTACAGCCTACGATCAGAATTTTAACATTCTAGAAAGTATGGTTCCAGATATACAGTGATCTGTTAGTTAGTATTTTATTTTGGGGTTTAAACCCCTTAAAATTTAATTTTTTTAAAAAGATCTCTTATTGATTTTCAGAAAGATTTCTTAGTGAGTACTTAAGACCTTAGAGGAACCACCACGAAAATTTTCAGATTCGTACGACTTATGGTTCCAGATATACAGTGATCAGTCACCTAGTGTTATATTTTGGGGGGTTAGTTCTCCTTTAAACCCCCTTAAAGTAAAAATATTCTTTATCGAGTACTTAGGACCTTAGAGGAACCACCATGCATCAGAAAAAAATGCGTCGGGGACCCCTTCCAATCCATACTTTTAGAGGCAAAAGGGTGTTTCATTTTCTGAATAAACGAACTATTTGTGACAAACAACTTTAATAAAAAGTTACAGATAATAACAATAACCACAACAAATTTGAAGTAAAAGAAAGCAGACATCAAAAGCCTACGCAAACTTAAAATTGAACGAGAGACTATTCAGCTTGCATTCGCTTTACTAGCCGTGAAATGGTTGCGATACTGCGAGTCGCCGTCGCTGAAAATATATTAGAATTTTTTAAGCAGAACAAGGAGCTTTTCGTACTCAAAATGTCAGAGAGCGGAAGAAATACGGGAATTTTTTTGAGTTTGAACACAAAATATTTGAGAGAGTCTCACATAGCGTGAAACAGACTCAATCCTAATTTCGAAAAATCCAGTACAGATGGGGCGAGCTTAAGTATGATCGGCAGGATCATTAAAACCTCAATGGGACTTTTTGAAAATGACCATTACTAAGCGAGACATCATTTAGAATAGTTAAGCAAAAGACCATTGAGACGAGGTAAGAATTGGAGAGCCTAGCTGACGCGGCCGACAAAGACGGTGAATACTTAACCGCAGGAAAAGGCTAGGCCGACAAAGGATGAAAGAGGTAACTCTCGGGCGGCGTGAAGAATATAGGTCTCCATAGGAATGTATTTATGAACCCCTCTGACCCTAATCGATGTACAATGGTTCAACGGGACAAATTCATGTATATTATGATTACTGTATATAGCTTATATTAAACTAAATGTAAATAGAGCTATTTATCCGTTTCTACATGAATACTACGAGTCACTTATTCATGGGGTCACGACGATTCGGTTTGAATATTGGGAAATCAAAGGTTTTTTGCTCCCAGTTAAAAAAAAAAGTTCAAATTCGCGGTATTTTCGAAATGACGAAATTAATTTATTTGTAACACTCCTGACCTCTCTTGGGTTCTCTCGAACCACCGGTTAGGAACCACTGACCTATATAGTGCTCCCATATAAAAGAGGTCATCAAATTTGGGGTGTGGATCTGCAACTTCGCTCATTAATATACTGCAGCCATCTTTCCATGAGGAACAAAGTTCTTCTTTTTAAGCAAGTTATTCTCCCCATAGCTCTTTATGCAATACCGGTCTGGTTCTACGCCGCGAAAACTCATATCCATAAACTGGAGGTCATCCAGAACTTGACTCTCAGAAGTATTCGCCGAGCGATCCGTTATATGTCTAATGAAACCATACGACGAGACTTCGGCAGCCTTTCCTTCAAGGAAACTGCACTTAAACTCTCTAAGAATTTTTTTGATAATATTCCTAACATTCGCAATGAGATTATAGCTGATTTTCCCGACTATGACTACTCCCACCGTGCTAACCGCAAACGCCTTCGGGCGTGTCTTCTTAAGAGCTAACACTGTCTCTTCTATCTTGCTTACTTATTCTTATTTTTATACTCCTCCCTCTTGTATTTTTACCAACCCCCTAGAACTTTACTATAATCTCAGTGCGAATACCTTTCTCATTTTTCTTAAATAACTGTGGCAACTCTGGCCCAGTGGATGCGCGTGCGCCTTGTAATTTTTTCTCCCGGGTGCGATTCCCGACGTTTGCTATTATTTTACTATTACTTATTTTACTTGTATTATGTTTTTACTGATAAGGGCCTATGTATGATATTTAATTACCTGCTGAGAAAATATATTTCTGATGCATAATGTTACAATTGGAGATAAAGTCCTACAGACCTTGGAGCTCCGACAAGTTGAAATACCTGAACCTGAACCTGGGGTGTGGATGGGCGAATGTCGTTATAGACAAAATGGCTACGGCGTTACAAAGGACGACGGTACAGTCAAAATTGAAAATGAAACCAGAAAAATAATTTCGCAACCTTTTGGAAATCTTTCAGCAAGGAACCATATTGGGCTATCTTTATCTTGATTTCAAAACCCATCAAAAATGCAAAAAATAACTTTTAAATGTTTGGCTATTTCTGGAGTCAAATTAATATTAAAACAATATTATACATTGCTAAAGAAAGTTGTAAATTTGTATCTCAATTGTTCTTTGAGAGTTTGTTTACAAAACAAACATAAAAACCACGAATGACATACAAAAAAATGATCTATTCTTTTAGGATTCTTGCAGTTCCATTAACTCGAAAATAAAAATATAAAAAAACTAGAAACAAGTGTCAAAAATGTTTATTGTCGTCCTCAAATAAAGATGAAAATTATAAAATTTCAAGTTCAATTATTCTTGGATTCGTGGCGTTTTCTTACGTTTATAATCAGACCTGAGAAAGTTAAAACATTTAGAGAAAATTAAATATCTTCAGAACGAAGTCTAAATAATTTTTTCGCCCGTCCCTGGATTATAAGCATTCAATTTCAGAAAACCAAAAGAGCGGACGGAAGTTGACAACTTTCTTGTTTAAATTTTTGGATTGCCATAAGTTTAGTTGGAAAGAAAATTAAAAACTAAATAACAAAGTTTTATCGTCTGTTATTGGATTTTACTTTAAAACCAGTATAAGTGTGACCGAAAGTTTGAAAACTTTAAGAAAAAAATATTTCGGGTCGTCTCCCCTAACGAAACTTCCGCGACTTATTAACGTAGGAATACTTATCGTTTGCTTACCTCTTTTTTTTTCTTTTTTTCTTATTTTTATTTATTTATTTTTTTTTTACGTATTTTGGTATACCTGGATTTTCTGTTTAACTGTTTACTGATACTGGGTTTGGCGCGCTGCCAAAATTATAACTCGCGACGCGGGACAACTTTTTTCGAACTTTTTGTTCCAAAGGACCGTTATTGAGGAACATAATCCTACGTTAAAATCATGAATCCTTGTCATTAGGTCAGTTGAAAAGAAAAATTAAAAGCTAAAAAACAAATTTTATCGATCAATCTTGGTCTCTTTAAAATTAAAACCCCCAAAAGTGCGAATAATATTTCTTATCTAAATCTTCGATTCTAGACATAGGCTTGGTTTTAAACGCAACTGAAGATTTCAAACGTAAAGGGGAAATTATATTTACGTTAACAACTACTCAACTGTTTCTTAATTATCTTTTTTGACAGTTTATTAACCCTTTCTTTATGGGATCGGATAGCATGTATCCTAAGAATACCGGCCTAAGAGTGTATATATATATATATATATTATATATATATATATATATATATATATATATATATATATATATATATATATATATATATATATATATATATATATATATATATATATATATATAAATATATATATATATATATATATATATATATATATATATATATATATATATATATATATATATATATATATATATACTGCTTGACAATTGCTAAGGAACAGCTGGTTTTTTTAAACTAGCGTTCCCGACAGCACACCAATCACAGTAAAATGAAATGCAGAGGGCGTAATAGGACAGGACCTGTTACCTGTATAAAAGGCAGTGCACGAAAACTCTTTATTCATTCGAAAGTTCATGCAGTTAAGTGTTTGACGAAAATAGCGCCGTAGGTTCTTGAAAGTTATTTCTGTGAAAATCAGTGTGGTGTTGCTATAATTAAGTGCAAAATACCTGCAAGATATCATTTGTGTGCGTACGACGGTGGACGAGCAGTTGGACGGCTCGAAGCAGGACAAAGTGTCACTACTGGGACCAGAGTAATGGGAGTGGCAAAAAGTGTCATTCGCGATTCAAAAATGCCGCTGAAGGTGGAAATGCTATGCGAAAGCATGCCGGTGTTCGTGGAAGGAACACCACACCTCAAGAGGATCGATATGTATCCCTAGTGGCGAAAAGGAACAGCCATCTCACTCCTAGTCAGATAGCTGCAGACCTTGCAACCCCTACCCGTACAAATGTATCAGCCAGAACCATTTCTAGGCGATTAAATCAGGTTGGTTTGTACGCACGGAATCCTGTTCAATGCATCCCACTTCAACCACGCCATCGTCGAGAAAGATTACGTCGTTGTAAGGAACTTATTGGTTGGGGTGAGCAAGAGTGGTACAGAGTGATATTCTCTGACGAATCCCGTTTCACTGTGACAAGTGATTCTGGCCACCAGTTATTGTGGAGAGAGAGGGGAACACGTTATGCACCACAGAATGTTCAGGAACATCATAGGTATGGCCGTGTGGATGGGCATTATGCACAATGGAAAAACACCGCTTACATCTTTGAGCGAGGTACCGTTACATCGCAGCGGTATTGCAGAGAGATTAATCTGGATCATGTTCGTCTTTTTAGGGGTGTAGTAGGTCCAGATGTTCTGTTTATGGACGACAATGTGCGCCCACACAGGATTGCTGAAGTATCAGACACACTAGAAAGTGAAAATATTGAACGTATGACATGGCCTGCTTACTCTCCTGACCTAAATCCTATAGAGCATGCCTGGGATGCTCTTGGCAGACGTGTTTCTCAAAGACCTCGCCCTCCCTGAACCATGCAAGAACTGAAAATCGCCTTGAGAGAGGAGTGGGACAAAAAAACCCAAGGACTCCCAATACTTTAGTAGACAGCATAAAAAACAGATGCAAAATGTACACTAATGTCCGAGGAAGTTACACACCTTAATAAGTTACTCATAGCTGTTTCATTAAGGGGGAAGACACATTTTTCGTGGCTGTTTGGAAATGCTCCAAAGAGCATCTTTTTAGTTTTTTGTTTTCTTCTTTTTCCATGTGGCGAAATCTGTACCATTTTACATAATAAATAATGCACAGTATCTCTACTAAATATGTACGAAGTTTCATTTCTTCAATAAATGTCTATTATGAAATATTGCGAAAAATGTGACTGTTCCTTAACAATTGTCAAGCAGTATATATATATATATATATATATATATATATATATATATATATATATATATATATATATATATATATATATATATATATATATATATATATATCCCTTAATGGACCTTCATACAAGGGGTGTATGAAATTTCCTGTTATAAAGAGGGAATCGGAAAAATAGTCCCGTAAGCTAACTTGATCGCGTAGCTTATGTACACGAAATTTGACCCACACATGCTCTCCCCCATCATTTAAATTCCCGAAAATCAAAACTATCTTTAGGATAACAACAATTAGTTTTGTATCTTTATATTTGTAATATGTGCGAAAAAATTTTCAAGTACAAATACCGCGCAATTTGCCACAAACACGCTTCCCGCCTGGAAGTACTGCTAACGTGATCACGCAGTACCTTCTCCTCCTCCTCTGAGTGAGGTACACATACACCCCGAAAAAGGGGTAACGAAGTGGAAAAAAAAAAAGAATAGATAGGGGTGGAAGGCACCCATGTGTGTGGGGTGCGCACGCGAGGCGCTCAGTACCTGTGTCGCCGGAGTTAGGTACAGAGAGAGAGAGAGAGAGAGAGGGGATCAATAAGGCCGGGTCAGCCCCTCGCACAGCGCCGGGCTCCCAGATACGCCACTGCTTGCCTGCAGCGAGCGGCGTTTAGGAACAGAGGGTTCCCCGGATTTCCCGGATAGTGGCGTGTGCCGACCGACCGACTGCTGAGCTGACTTACATATTCCTTTGCAGCCCCTTCGAACACTTCGTGCCAGAACAGGTGGGTGGAAAGTTGGTGTTGATATACGACCTGGATATAATCCGGGATTTTTAACATCCCGGAGTGACTTGGTGGATAGCCGGCCGATTTCTACCGGATAACAGCTCTGGAAAGTTCCGGCTGTGGAAGAAGATCGCACAGGTATGGATGTGTGTATATAAAGGGTACACACACGCAGACAACTTTATACACATAAATGTATACACTTAACAATACGTGTTTACACATACGTATAGCTGGATCTTCACACACACATAATATATATATATATATATATATATATATATATATATATATTAATTATACTGACTTATAATGACAACATTGTTAATTCAGAAATGTTATTATTAAACTTGATTTTACCAGCAACACTTCCTTGATTTTATTCTAAATTTTATTCTTAGTTTTCCTTCATGTGTTAGTTTTCATGTATTTTCCTCCTTTTATGGGAAATGTCTGCGTCTTGCACGTTAGCATGGAAGTATTTATATTAAAAGAATCGAATTATTTCGGCTTTGTTTTTGGAAAATAATAGATTGGTGAAACTTTTGCACAAGTTTTTTTCCATATATATATATATATGTGTGTGTGTGTGTGTGTGTGTGTGTGTGTGTGTGTACGGTCTTTACCTTTTGAAATTTATGGTACTGATGTTATTTGTTTTATATCTAAAGGCTATTTGTCCCTTAAATTGTGTTGAAAATGAAGCGTCTTTGTTCATGCTGTAGCAGTGATCATGATAATGTTAGTTTACGGAGTATTGAGAATAAAGGAATTCATTTCCGTCGATATCGTTGGGAACGGAGAGTTCTTTACCCACATCTATCCAGGATATGCTGAGAGAGGGTTCAGTTTCCTTCAGTACTCATATAATTACTGAATGGCAGACATGTTTCTTTTCTTCACACATTTAGAAAATACATTCGACAGAAACTGGCGAACACAGGTAGAATATAGTGATGAATTATCATGATGGATCTCAGATATCTTCCGAAATTCAGACTATTTATTATCAAAACATATTTTGAAAAAAAGAGGGAAGCACAAGCCTACACGTATAAGCCAAAAAAGTAAATTTAACCTGTTTTCATTTCAACGATTGGGTCTTCAAGTGTGCACAATCATAATTCAGATCTTACTTTGCCCCGGCTCGAATGATACACTCGCGTAGTAAGATTTTGACGATACAAGCGTCAATTTTGGGAATGCGAGCAATGCAGCAATGTAAAGCACTACTAATGGTGTAAAATGACGGATCATCTGCATTCTCGGTACCTGAAGTCTATTATATTCCTGCGATTTGTTTTCCTTAATCCATACCTGCTCTCAAAATGGCAGTGTATAAAAACCTTCAGATTTACCATGAAAAGTATGACTGAACATGTAAACAATTCCCTAAGCACTCACTTTTTTTATAGGGGTTATATCAGGTACATGCATACAGGAAGTAATGAACTGTTACAACAAAATAATGAATCTACTTTCAAAACTCAAAACGTTCATATGTGGCACATCTTGATAAACTATAATGTTTATAATAGTAAACTTATCTACTTCTTTCTAATTGTTGATCCACTGTATATTATTATGAGACTTACTGACTCATATTTTATTTTATGTGACACGAACATAACACTCTGACCTCATAAGATAAACAATTTATTGCATTAATGTGTAAAATTTTGAATAGAATATGCGAAAAACATACTTTAAAGTTGTGGAATTTTCCTTGATGGGAGCATCTCATTTTAAGATTCGTTGCATTTGGATATTGTTTGTTTCGTTGAGCTCGTCTGAAAATTACCGAGACGTACATTATCTGTAGAAACGAAGATTTTGACGTGTACTAGTATTAATTCTTTTGCGTTTGTGTCGCATCGGTAGCTTATAGGAAACTTCTGTAACAGTATTTTTGGGATAGGCTGTATTGAGGAAAGATGTTGAGGAAAAATGGTTTCAAAATTTACTGTTAGTACTCGTTAAACAGTTTTGACATGATAATTAGAAAAAAAAGTGCCGTTACATGTGCGTAGCACCTACGGTACTCAAAAGATACAGTACTGTCAGGAGAATGCAGCAACTGGAGTCAAAACAGTGCTCCCAGTTTAAAAATGTTCAGCTCTTTCGTTGAAACCTCGATTATTTGAGGGCTGATCAGATGTTTTGTGGATGAGTCGCACATCACCACAATAGAAAATATAAACTATCCCAAAATACTGTAGACATAAAGTGTCAATAAAGAAATATAAAACAGTTCCATAACTGACTGACTGACTGACTGACTGACATACAACGCACAGACCAAACCGCTGGACCTAAAGGACTGAAATTTTGCATGGCGATTCTTCTTATGGTGTAGGGGTGCACTAAGAAAGATTTTTGAAAAATTCTTCTTACATTTTTAAAATTAAATTTTTAAGCTGCTTTTATAACTTTTATAAAGTTTGCATTTAAAATAATAATTTGAGGGTTATAAAATTTATATCACGAGAAAGATCCCAAAAATTCCTTTAAAATGAAATCTTTTTCGAAT